>CABHPP010134784.1:0-46989 GCA_902168425.1 Peromyscus attwateri
CTGTTTGGAATACTTTTGCATATTGATAAAAATTAAGATTATTTTTGTCATATTGCATTGTACATTTTGACCCATGGTTAAGATATTTTTGCAGAGACACAGCCCACCAGTGCCCAATTGGACTAAAAGGTGAGTCTTTATTCTCATACCCGAACACATCAGCCCCTAGGCATTGGGCCTAGAGGCACAACCCTGTGCCCCTACACCACCACCCTTTGCAATCCCAGTTTCAGGCCAATTGGCAGGCAGACCTACTGTAGACAGGTCAGACTACCACCAGCCCCCACCAGACCTTGTAACTCACAAGCCCCACAACTCCCAACCCACCCACATGCTGAGATTGCAGCTACTCTTTCAGACAGAGCCCATGAGAGCCAATTGGACTAAGAGATACTGGCTGAGACAAAGAGTCCACCAACACTGAGTAGACCAAGAGCTCCCACTGGACTAAGAGTATCAATCAGACCAAGAGAGGCTCCCTCAGAAACAGACACTGCTTGACCAAGTGGAGAAAGAAATGGGTAGACGCCAGTGCAAAAATACAGTCAACAACATAAAAACCAATATGGCTTGATCAGAACCTACATCAGCAAGACCTGAACAACCCAACACAGAAGAAACAGAAGAAATTGATCGTAAAAATGACCTTAAGGAGATGATAGAGATCTTTAAAGGGGAAATGAAAAATTCCTTTAAAGAAATCAAGGAAAAGTCAAACAAAAATGGGAAGAAATCAGTAAATCTCTTGAAGAAAGCCAAGAGAAAACAATTAAACAAGTGAGGGAAACAGTTCAAGATTTGAAAACTGAAATCTAGACAATAAAGAAGACACAAACTGAGGGAATGCTGGAAGTGGAAAATGTGAGTAAATAAACAGGAACTACAGATGCAAGCAAAACCAACAGAATGCAAGAGATGGAAGAACAGATCTCTGGTGTTGAAAATATGACAGAGGAAATAAATTCATCAGTCAAAGAAAACACTAAATCCAACAAAGTCATGACCCAAAATGTCCAGGAAATTTGGGACACCATGAAAAGACCAAACCTAAGAATAATAGGGATAGAAGAAGGAGCGGACTACCAACTCAAAGGCACAGAAAATATATTCAACAAGATCATAGAAGAAAACTTTCCCAACCTAAAGAAGGGATTGCCTATAAAGATACAAGAAGTTTACAGAATACCAAATAGACTAGATCAAAAAATAAGTCCCCTTACCACATGATAATCAAACCACTAAACATACAGAATAAAGAAAAAATATTAAGCGCTGCAAAGAAAAAAGGCCAAGTAACATATAAAGGCAGACCCACAAGAATAACATCTGATTTCTCAATGGAGACTCTAAAAGTCAGAAGGTCCTGGACAGACATTATGCAGAAACAAAGAGACCGCGGATGCCAACCCAGACTATTATACCCAGCAAAACCCTCAATCAACATAGACAGAGTAAACAAAATATTCTATGATAAAACCAGATTTAAACAATATCTTTCCTCAAATCCAGACCTACAGAAAGCACTAGAAGGAAAATTCCAACCTAAGGAAGTTAGATACACCCATGAAAACACAGGCAATAGATAGTCCCACACCAACAAATACCAAAGAAAGGAAAAAATGCAGCACTACCAACAAAAATAACAGGAATTAACAATCACTGGTCATTAATATCCATTAATATCAATGGTTTCAATTCACCTATAAAAAGACACAGGCTAACAGAATGGATATGAAAACAAGATCCATCTTTCTGCTGCATACAAGAAACACACCTCAACTTCAAAGAAAGACACTACCTCAGAATAAAAGGCTGGGGAAGGACTTTCCAATCAAATGGAATTAAGAAGTAAGCTGGTATAGCTAGATACCCCCACAATAGACTGCTGGCAATGGTTGAGAGACAGCCTGAACTGACCCACTCTGGTGATGGGATGGCCAAACACCCTAATTGTAGTGCTAGAAACCCCATCCAATGACTGAGGGTTCTGGAAGCAGAGATCCACAGTTAGGCCCCAGGCAGAGCTCCGAGAGTCCAATTATCGAGAAAGAGGAGGGTCTATATGAGCGAGAATTGTTGATACCAAGGTTGGATAAAGCACAGGGACAAATAGCCAAATGAATGGAAACACATGAACTATGAACCAATGGCTGAGGGGCCCCCAACTGGATCAGGCCCTCTGAATGGGTGAGACAGTTGACTGGCTTGATCTGTTTGGGAGGCATCCAGGCAGTGGGACTGGGTCCTGTGCTCAGTGCATGAGTTGGCTGTTTGAAACCTGGGGCTTATGCAGGGTTGCTTGGCTCGGCCTGGGAGGAGGGGACTGGCCCTGCCTGGACTGAGTCTACCAGGTTGATCTCAGTCCTCGGGGGAGGCTTTGCCCTGGAGGGGGTGGGAATGGGGGGGGGGGTGGGGGGAAGGGGGGGGGTGCGAGAGGGGGGAGAACAAGGGAATCCGTGGCTGATATGTAGAACTGAATGGTATTGTAAAATAAAATTTTAAAAATTCTAAATATTTTATTAAAATCTACTGTCATTCTTCAGCATTACAATATTGCTCTTGTTGCTTTTGATTTTAATCTTTTTTTTTTTTGGTTTTTTGAGACAGGGTTTCTCTGTGTAGCTTTGTGCCTTTCCTGGAACTCACTTGGTAGCCCAGGCTGGCCTTGAACTCACAGAGATCCGCCTGGCTCTGCCTCCCTAGTGCTGGGATTAAAGGCGTGCGCCGCCGCCGCCGCCGCCGCCGCCGCCGCCGCCACCACCACCCGGCTGATTTTAATCTTAATAAAGAGTAATAAATTTAAAAAAAAAAGATTGTCCTGTAGGCCAGTCTGTGGGGGCATCTTCTTGACTTTAGTTGATGTGGGAGGGCAGGACAAGCTCACTGTGGGTGGTGCCACCCCAGGGCACATAGTCCTGGGTTGTATAAGTAGGCTGAGTAAGCCATGAGGAGCAAGCCAATAAGCAGCACTTCCCTGTGGTCTCTGCTTCAGCTCCTGCCTCAGTGTCCCTCAATAGACTGTGACTTGAGATATATTAGCCAAATAAACCCTTTAATCCCCAAGGTGCTTTTGGTTATGGTCTTTATCACAGCAAAAGAGAGCGAATGAAGACATTCCCTGCCCACACCAATTCCTGTTCAGTGAGAGCTTGTTGCTGAGCCTCTGTGCCTCTGTGTCATCTCCTTTGATGCCCCATCTAGAAGCCCTATGTCCCCTCTCAGGCTCTTGTTCTCCCCAGGAGACCCAGCCAGTCTCTGTGCTTCCTTCTTCCCACTACTCCCAGGAAATGGTCCCCTCTCCTGTGAGTAGGAGCCCCTGCCAAGGGACCACCAAGGGATACACCTGTCCACTATGGGGGTGTAAGGAACAGCAATTCTCTCTGTCTATGGACAAGAGCTTCAACTCCAGCATGGCTCCCACACCTTACTGTACTTGTGTCAGTTTTATTGTCCATCCTGGAAGCTGAGCTTCCTGGCAGGAGGCAGCACCTCCCAGGTTGAGTTCAGCTGAGGACAAGGTCTGTGTCCCTGACTCTGCTCAACCTCTTCCCTCTCAACATGGGCCTTCCATTTCTCACCCACTTTCTCTCTTTATGGTCGAGTCCTCTAGAACACATTTTGAGTAGAAATGCTAATCAGGAATCCTTGGTCTGAGAGAAAAAAGGTCACCCAAGGACTGACCTCTGCCATGTCTTTCTCCATCCCTGTCAGCACCAGAGGGAGACCATGTGCTTCCTAAACCCAATGGTGTATTTCCTCTTGTGACACAGAAACACACTGAGCCCATCTGCCCTTTGTTCTCACTGCTCTTAGAAGGTGGGATTTACTCCCAGCAGGAAGGTGACAGAGATGTCTGTGAGGGCTGGAAAGGAACCAGCTGAATGATGACTGGGGAGGGGATGGAACCACTGTCACTGGTGTCACCAATCAAGTGTCTGATCCAGGAATTAGAAGTTTCATGTCTTGGGTATGCAGGAAGGGCTGACCTGTGTGTCCTAAAGAGAGGATGTTGACTTCATCATCCTATGAATAGTCTCAGGGAGACTCACTAACTTCCTGTGTGGGTTGAGCTGTGGCTGTGGTCTGCCCATGTCCTCTTGACCTTTCTGGGATGTCGTCTGTCTAGGTAACTCCCCTGTGACCACCCTGTCTTTCCCTCTGAGTGACACCAGGAGGGAAGGGACTGTCAGGAGGTAAAGTAGCATCCTCAGAGACATGGAAAGAAGATGGAATCTTAGAGTAGGCTTGTGGGAGGAACCTCTAGATGTTTGGACTGGTTGGAATCAGGTGTCTCAGTTAGCTTTCTATTGCTGTGATAAACACCACGACCGAAGTAACTTGGGGAGTAGAGGGTTTCTTTTGTCTTACAGTATAGAGTCCTATGATGGGAAGTCATATCAGGAACTGAAACATAGGCCATGGAGGACTGCTACTTACTGGCTTGTTCCCAAGGCTTTGTATCTGTTCAGGTTGCTTTGTGACCAAGCATGTGGTCAATTTTAGACAAGGTTCCGGGGGTTTTGAGCAAAAGGAATATTCTATTGTGGTAGGGTGGAATATTCTGTAGATATCTATAAAGTCCATTTGAGTCATAATGTCTGTTAGTTCCCTTATTTCTCTGTTAAGTTTCTGTCTGGCAGACCTGTCCAGTGGTGAAAGTGGGGTGTTGAAGTCTCCCACTGTTAGTGTATGGGGTTTCATGTGTGATTTAAGCTTTAGTAATGTTTCTTTTACAAATTGGGTGTCCTTGTGTTTGGGGCATAAATATTCAGAATTGAGACTCCATCTTGTCAGATTTTCCCTTTGATAAATATGTAATGTCCTTTGAGATATCTTTTGATTGATTTTATTTTGAAGTCTATTATATTAGATATTAGTGGTTTTGATCTCCATTCTGACAGGCATAAGGTGGTATCTCAGAGTTGTTTTGATTTGCATTTCCCTGATAATTAGGGATGTTGAGCAATTCCTTAAATGTCTTTCAGCCATTTGAGTTTCCTCTGTTGAGAATTCTCTGTTTTGTTCTATCACCCATTTCTTAATTGGACTGTTGGACATTTTGATGTCTAATTTCTTGAGTTCCTTATATATTCTGGATATCAGTCCTCTGTCAGATGTGGGATTAGTGAAGACCTTTTCCCATTCTGTGGGCTGTCACTTTGCCTTGTTGACCGTATCCTTTGCTCTACAAAAGCTTTTCAATTTCAAGAGGTCCCATTGATTGATTGTTTCTCTCAGTGTCTGTGCTACTGGAGTTATATTTAGGAAGTGATCTCCTATGCCAATGTGTTCAAGACTACTTCCTACTTTCTCTTCTAGCAGGTTCAGAGTAGCTGGATTTATGTTGAGGTCCTTGATCCACTTGGACTTAAGTTTTGTGCATGGTGACAGATATGGATCTATTTGCAGCCTTCTACATGCATCTTCAACAAATGGTGCTGGCATAACTGGATATCAACATGTAGAAGGCTGCAAATAGATCCATATCTGTCACCATGCACAAATCTGGAAATGACTGTTACATGAAGTGACCCATTCAACCTGCATGCTACCTGTGAGTAATTTCTGTTGCATTATGGCTACAATTGCCTACATACAGAGGGCCAGAGCTGGGACATTCAGTACTTCTTTGGTTTGTGACACAAACCCACCACACAGATACCTACACTGGCCAAGTTACCCTGGCCTAGACCAAGCACATGTAGGAAGGCCCAAGACTGAGGTACAATGGAGTGTAATGACTTCTTCCTAGAAAGGCTTAGGATGATGGAGACAGAGGACATCTCAGACTCAGCTCCGTATACTCATGATTGTATAGTAGGGATGCTTTGTGTGTTGTGCTCCTGATTGATCAGGGCTTGTGCATGCTACAAAGTACTCTTCTACTAATCTGCACCCCAGCTCTGGTTGGGACCTGCTTATCTAAGGTTATAGTGCAACTCAAAGAGATGCTACTGTCTTTTATAGATCAGAACTTTCCCCTCCCATTGCTGACATCACATACGGTTTTATTCTGTTTGCTCCATATGGTCTGGATGACTCAAAAATATCCCCCTCAGATATTCATTTCCATCCAGGAGTAAACCTCTACCTCTCCTGCCATACATACCCTGATCTACCCACTTAATACTCTTGGTTTATCAATGGGAAACACCAGTAATCCTCCAACGGGCTCTTTATCCCAAACATCACTACTAATCCTGTATCTTCCTTGCCTAGTACTCTGCAATTCACATCAATAGGACCACACTGAAGAAAATTACAGGTCTTGGTGAGGGGATCACTGAAATGTCAGTCTTGAACACTGGGGAGAAGACTTGGTTCATGAGTAGATACAAAAATTAATTCCCAGCTTGTCTCCAGGGGCAGAAACAAATCCCATTACTCCTATGAGATTCCAGATCCATTTCAACCCCTTCTCCTTGATCTCTGATTTCTCCTGGGTGACTCTTGATTAGTCTTGAGATATGAAGGGGTGAACTCCTCCCAGGTGTGAGGAACTTCCCAGGCAGAGACTTTACTTAAGGTCAACTAGATTTTTCTTTCTGACACTAACTCATTTCTTCCTGTCCCACCCCCATTTGCTATCATGACTTCTGTGACTCAGAAGGAACACCTGGAACTTTGAACTATGCTCTTTGAACTATGTTCCTTTATCCCAAATGCTTCCATTTCCTGTCTTTCCTCAGCTGATAATTGGCTTCCGCTCTGATTCCAGCAGAGGCAGGTGATGAACGTGCCTGGGAGGCCTGTCCTGAGTCAGGATGAAACTTACGTTTTGATGATGCTGTTTCGTTAACTGTTCTCAGTGTCTGTTGTGGACATCATAGTGTCACTGGGTTCAGGACATGGGAGTGGGAAAAGTGACACTCAGGGTAGACGTCCTTGAGCTGTTCCCTGGCTCTGAGTGGACACCAGCACATGCCATGACCATGGCAAACAAAGAGGGACACTCACTTCCTATGGAGTCTTCCTATGGAGGAGGAGGACTTAGCAGTTTGAAACAGTGTCCTAGTTAGACTTAACTGTCACCTTGACTCAGCCTAATGTCACGTGGGTTGAAACCAGAGTCTAAACTGAGTAACTGTCTTTATCAGTTCACGCTGTGGACATGTCTGTGAGGGATTTTTTTTCTTTTTTTCTATTAAGAAAAAAATTTTTATTCATTTTACACACCAATCAAAGACCCTCCTCTTCCCTCCTCCCGCCCCCAGCCTCCCCCTCCTAACCTACCCCCTAATCCCCCTAACAAGAAGGAAAGGCTTCTCATGGGGAGGCACATCCCAAAGAGGCAAGTTCGAGCCCTTCCTCCTGCCTCAAGGCTGCATGAGGTGTCCCATCACAGGTAGTGGACTCCAAAAAGCCTGCTCATGCACCAGGGATGGATTCTGATCCTACCACCAGGGGGCCCCCCCAAGCAGCTCAAGCTACAGAACATGGAGAGGGCCTAGTCCAGTCCCATGCTAGCTTTCTTGTAAAACCAAGGACTATCTCTTGGTTTTACAAGAAAGCTAGCTCAGGGTTAGCAATAGAGGAAGTCAGTGAATGAGCCAGCAAGCAGCATGTTTTCTGCCTTGACTTCCTTCAGTGCTACACTATGACACAGCCCCAGAAGAAAACTGGACCCTTTGCTCCCTCCTAAACTGCTTTTACTCAGGATGTTATCATAGCAAGAGGAAAAACCTAGAACGGTGTACAAGGAAGAGAAGATGACATGTCCATTTGAATCAATTTTCTCTGTACTCAAAATCGGACCCTCTCACCCCTCTATATGCAAAGAGACCGAAAGACTTAGACCCCAGAGATGAACCAGAAAGTGCATGTGCTGACCATAAATTAGTGTCCTTTCCATTGAGTATCAAGAAAAATGTCCTGGAAATTTCCTCTGAAATTTTCTGAGTACAAAACTCCTCCCGAGGATGCCTATCCTCTGGATACACATTGTTTTGACTTTAGTCCAGGGCTTCACAGGAAAAATCTTAAATCCTGTCTAGAACTACCCCACACTAGATGGAATTAGGAGTGCTAAAGAGCACAGTGATCAGTATAACAGGCTCTGCATCCCACCTATGCTGAGGGTAGCAGGGCAGTTCACAGCTGACTTTTTGACCATCTCTGCTGTAGCCCTAGACATGAGATTTCAGTTCTATCATGGATCTTCAGGGAATGATAACAAGCCACATGCTCAACATTTAGAAAATTGTTTCCCTGAGCCAGGACCTTGCCAAGCAGACTGATTTCCATCTCCGTCCCTACTAACATAAAGCTCTGTTCCACAACCATGCTCTGACTTACTATATATCTGAAAGCACCTTTCTACATGGGGAAGCTGAACTCCCCCTCCCTCCTGGCATCTTCATAAGGGAAGACAGAATTCCCGCTGGAGAATCACCTAGACAAAGGGCAAAGGAGACTCAGGAAAATCAGAGAAGATATGGACTTATCCAATACACAGCTCAGCCAACACATAACACTGAAGTTTTCCTTGAAACCCTCCATAGAAAGAGAGAGGCCACAGTCCTTTCAAAGACACAAAAGTCGCATCTTCCCCAACATTGAGGACATAAAACACCTCATAATCTTCTCCTGGATCAAGAATTTGTCTAGTGACATTAGTGGCAAAGGATTGATCTTCATCCCTAGTAATCACTCAGTTGGTCTGTTTTCATCTGTCAGAGACATCTCTGTAATTTTCCTGCTGAGACTAAATCCCACCTTCCCAGAGCACTGAGAGCACAGTACACACTGGTTACTCAGCTGGGTCTCTCTGTCAGAAGGACACATAGGCTGGATGGAGGTTCCTTCTTTGGTGCTGACAGACGCAAGGACAGGACACAGCATATGTCAGCCCTTAGACGAGCTGTTGTTCTCTGAGGGCATGGGCCTGTTTATCAGCCTTGTTGTTCAATGTGTTGCTTGGAGGTGAAACATAAAGAGAGAAAAGTTGAGAGGGATGTGGGGCGGCACTGAGAGTGGAAGGGACGGAGCAGTGCCTTGGACACCGATCTCACCACCCATAGCTCATTGGATTCTGTGATGTGCTACTTCCTGAGTGGACGCTAAGCTCAGAAGGAGGAAGGACAGCAGAGGCTAGGGCTGTGTTGGAACTGAAGCTCTTCTCCTCAGAGGGAAAAAGGCACAGTGAGAAGAGAGAGGGAAGTGTCCTCCATGCTTCCCTGTAAGGGGTGTACCCCTTGGCAGGGGCTACTGGTCACAGGTAAGGATACCAGATCTCCGGGAACTTAGAGGATGCCTGTAGTCTCCTAAAGAGGACAGGAGTCTGAGAGGAGAGTGGATGTTTCTGTTTGCAGTCATAGAACACAAAGTGCAGTGAGGGAGAGAAGCTCAGCTGCTTATAGCTGGGGGTGGACAGGAGGTGATAAATGGAAGGGAAAAGCCTTAACTGCTTCCTATTCAAATCAGTCACATCAGCTGCCATGTTCTGGAGTCTAACGTTCCCTACCATGACACGGTGAGTCTCCAAATAGAAATCAAGCAGGGGTGGGCCAGTGAGACAGCTCAGTGACATGACAATCTGAGTTCAGTCTTCAGCTCCCACGTAATAAGTGGAGAAAACAGACTCCTGCTGGCCTTTTTTTGCCTTACAAAATCTTTTGCAGCATGAGTGCACACAGACATACACTGAAACACCTGCCTTCACAAATACACACATACAATACACAAGGAAACGTATAAACATTTAAATCACACATGGCTATAATTATTCTTGTTACCTCCAAACCAAGGAGCTATGAACATAAACCCATGTACACACATTTTCCTCTTCCTGCCTTCCTCCATTCCTCCCTCCCTCCATCCCTTCCTTTTTTCTTCCTTCCTTTCTTCCTTCCTTCCCTCCTTCTTTCCATTATCCACTGGTGTCTGAGTCTTTTCCTAGAAAAGAACCCTCAAAAACAGTCAGACTCATCCCTGTCCTCACAAAGGCCTGGTTCTAGTGGGTCTGACATCAGCATAGATGGAAAATGATACCAAGGGTTGACTGGTACCACAAAGCAAACAGAGAAAAAAGTCAAAAAGGGAGGACTCTCTAGAGGAGGAGGCCAGAGAGGGTTCCTCATACCAAATAGGGAGACACTAAGTGGTAATCCAGGCAGACACCTGATCACAGAATTCCTTACAGAGGAATTCTAGTCAGAGGCTCTGAGGGAATGAAGGTCATGTTGCTCACGTCTACCAAGGAGGGTGGGCACACCCCTACCCACTCACCTAGGCTGAGTGATGATCTTGCCTGCTTAATATTGATTGATTTTCTCTCTTCCATTTTAGCCTCTCTTTTAACCTGTTGGCACCTACCCACCACTGTCCAAGTCATTATTGAATTAGTGCCACCTGATGTGGTTGAAGGAGAAAATGTCCTTCTCCTTGTCCGCAATCTGCCAGAGAATCTTGAAGCCTTTGTCTGGTACAAAGGGGTGACAAATATGAACCTCGGAATTGTACTTTATTCGCTGACCACTAATTTAAGCGTGGCAGGGCCTGAATACAGTGGTAGAGAGACAGTTTACAGAAATGGATCCCTGCGTCTCCAAGATGTCACCCAGAAGGACACAGGATTCTATACCCTACGATCCATAAGCAGACATAAGGAAATCATATCAACAACATCCATATACCTCCACGTGTACTGTAAGTGATTTTCTGTGAACTCTCAGTACTGGGTGGGTTCGTTCGACTGGACACACACACAGGAGAGTGGCCTGTGCCTACTTCCCCTCTACATTGTGTCCTCATCCTTATATTTGAGCATTTAGTGCAGGACACACATAATGTATAATAATGGCAATAGATCAGAATCCTTCATTTAACTTCACTTTCCACACAGTGGATACACAGTGGGTAACTCAGTCAAGGATATCAGCCTCTGTCTAGACTCTTGGGGTTCTTACCAGAAGTGTACCCTCAAGAAAGACCCTTAGGGAATCAACATTGGACCGTGTTGAGAAAGACATGGGATCTTTACAGAGATGTGAGTATCAAGAAACCTTACTCTCCAGACCTCTGTCCCATTCTCAAGTTCTGATGGCCCTGAGAATCATTTTACAAAAGTTGGATTTTGACTTCCTGATGGTTGGAAACAGTGCTTTCTAGTAGTCAAAGTCTTGTGGTATATGGAGTCAGCTATGTACTGTCATTATAGATGAGGTTAGTCTAGGTCCCCTGGATGTCTCCAGAGACTCATCAGGGAGATCTCAGCTGGATATGTGCTCAGGCAATTAACTCTATATATTGATGGCCTTTTGAGACTTCACAGGAAGGTTATGGTCATCAAGGAGAGGGACAGAGGACATAAGTCCTCCTGACAAGTGCTTGTCCTTTGGGGTTCAGCTCAAGGAATTCTCTCCTGTAGGCAAATGGCTACAGGCTATGCTGATCTGACAGCTTGCCAGACCATGAGCTGCAGTTCTCCCAGGGATCACCAGGGACAGCATCAGGACACAGCATCAACACTAAGAAAGCTATTTGCATGAACCAACAACTTAACCTAGAAGACTGGCCCCACCCCATACTTTTACCAACTTTGAAATCACAAACAGCATTTTTAGGCCTACTGGCTGCTTTATGTGTCTGCTACACTGCCAGGGGATCATGTTCCATTTTTCCTTTTATGTATTTCCTTTGTGAAATATAGGCTAGCCATGGGGAATCAACTAGATAGAGGTCCAAGGCATCTTAGAAAACCAGGGAGCACATAGGCAGACCGACCCATTACACAGCTCAGCAAACAGAGGAAGTAGGAGCCTGGTCTTGAAATCTTGCATGAGACAAAAGAGCCCATAGCTTCTTTCCAGGACTTAGGTCACCTCCTTCTACACACCCAGGATGTGAGACTCCTGACACATCTGCTTCTGGGCCTTTGTCCTAGATCTGAATCCTGACTGATGACTTCAGTAAGAAGGATCTGTCCCCTTCCCCATGTGTCACTCAGCTGGTCCCTTTGAAGCCCCATAGACATCTCTGTCACCTTCCTGCTGAGAGCAAATTCCATGTTTGCAGAGCACTGAAAACACAGGAAAGATGACTGGGTGACCAGCTGGGTTTCTTTGCCACACAGTTGTACAGACTTTCCCTTTTGGGTGCTTAGAGACCAAGGCCAGGACACAGTGGAGGGCAAGTCCAGGGTCATCTGCTACTTTCTTGATAATAGGGATGCTCATTAGCCTTGATGATCACTCAGTGTTATGGACGACTAAAACATAAAGAGAGAAGTGGAGTGGGACATGGAGCAGCACTGATGGAGAGGGACAGAGCAGTGTTTTGAACAGAGAACCACCCACAGCTCCTGGGAATCTGGGAGGTGCTCCTGCCTGGGAGGAAGCTCAGCTCAGAGAGGGGAAGGACAAGAGAACGTGGGTGCTGTGCTGGAATGGGTGTGCCACAGAAAGAGGACAGATCAGGCCATAGAGATCACAGTGGCACCCCCTGCACTCCTCTGCATAGGGTCACTGATTCTTAGGAACGCCTGCTCCCAGGTGAGGAGAACATGATTTAACAGTGTGTGAGAGGAGAGGACTTGTTTACTCTCTGGAATCTCCTGAGTGGAACAAGGACCCAGGAGGAGTCTCTGTTTGTAGGGGAGAAGACACGGGGTGGGTCAGAGGCTCAGCATCAGGAAACACTCACTCAATATTGGAAAGTAAGGATGGAGGAGACATTATTCTTTCCCAAAGTTAATCACCATGACCACAATATTCTGAAGGCTAATGTTCTCACCTTGACACCCCAAACAAAAAAATCAAGGCGATGTTATCAACGACATGGTTCAATGGATATAGGTATTTGCTTTATTGTCTGACAAGCTGAGACTAATGAACACAAGTCCTCTGACCTCCACCTCAGTACTGTGTCTTATGTCTACCCATCCACACTGAGGCATGGTCATGAACTCATAGTCACATATAAATATAATCTGTAAATAAGTGTAAAAAAATTAAAGCTAATATAATGACTCAATTCTATATCCCCAAACGTATGGATTTCTTAACTAAGTCCATGGATATATAAGGGTTTTGCAACATCATTCATTCATTCATTCATTCATTCATTTATGCTCCACAAGTATCTGAGTTTTTTCTAGGCATAATTTTTTAAAATATAAGACAAATCATGGTTCTAATGATGCCCCTGTCCTAGTGGAAGACAGATCATTAAAGAAAACTAGAAAGTGAAGTGAGGTGTTGACTGGAACCACAAAAGGAACAGAACAACAACAAAAAGAGTCAGAGAGTGAAGACACAGGGTCTGTAAGGGAAGAGGTCAAGCAGGCGTCACACCAACACCAATCTACTGTAAATGTGAGCTGAGATCTGACAGCAGTGAGCTAGCTGTCACGCTAATTCAGGGACACAAATCAGGAGATACTCACCCGCACAGCTAGAGTGAGCAGTGAACACACCTGTTCAGAATAGAGGGCTTCATCTTACCAAAATACAAAATTCTTAGTATTGATGGATCTCTCTCTTCCCTTCTAGCTTTCCTTTGGAGCTGTGGGCCCCTTTCCACAGCTGCCCAACCCACTATTGAATCTGTGCCTCCCATCATTGCTGAGGGGGGAAGTGTTCTTCTACGTGTTCACAATCTCCCAGAAAATCTTCGATCCCTTTTCTGGTATAAGGGGATGATTGTGTCCAACAACTTTGAGGTGGCAAGACACATAATAACCATGAATTCAAGTGTGCTGGGCCCTGCACACAATGGTGGAGAGACAGTGTACAGCAATGGATCCCTGCTGCTCCACAATGTCACCTGGAAGGACACTGGATTATACACCCTACGGACTCTAAGTACAGATATGAAAACAGAATTAGCACATGTGCAACTCCAGATGGACAGTAAGTGATTCTCTGTGATTATTCAGTGCAGGGTGGGGTTTAGACACACAGGACTGTGATACCTGGCCTGTGCCTCCCTCCCCTCTGCACTGTCTCCATGTTGGTGTCTGAGCACTTAGTACATAACACACATGTTAGAGACAAATGGCCATAGATCAGACTCTGTCTTCTAACTACCCCCACTGCATCAAGAAAGACCTTGGTGGAAAGTAACTCAGTCCAAGAAGTCAGAGGCAGCCCAGTCTCTTGGGGCTCTAGACCAGGGAACCCTGAATTCTGTCATCTTTCCAAGGCTAAACTGAAGTGACCTAGGGGAGCATTTTGCTAGGACTCAACCCTTACTTTCTCTCCGAGCTGATAGGGAACAATGTATTTTGGCTGTCCATGTCAAACTGGGGTAATTATTAGCTCCAAGTTGAAAGTGTCATAAATAAAATCCAGGAACTTGTGCAGAGACCACAGAGGAGTGCTGCTTACTGACTTGTTCCTCATGGCTTGTTCAACCTGCTCTCATATATCACCCAGGACTCCTAGCCTAGGGACTGGACTGCAGGCAGTGGTCTGAACCCTGCCACATCAATCACATATGTATGCATATATATATATTACAGACTGGGTGGACAGCAGTGTAAAGAGTCCTACAGGCCATTCTGGTGGTGGTATTTTCAACTGAGGCCTTGTCTTTCAAAAGTACTCTACACGTTTCAAGTTGACATAAAACCTGCTATTTCCAAGACCAGAGCCCTGAAGATCAGACTGCTCCTGGCCCTCACTCAGTCCCAGTCTAGAAGTCAGGAGTTGACTGGAACCACAAAGGAAACAAACAAACCAACAAAAAACAAAAAGAAAACACAGAAAGTGAGAATCCTGGGCCTGTTGAGTTCAGGGGAGGCATCCTCTCAAAATCCAGTGTGCATGTGTGCACACGGTGTCTGACTGAGGGAGGAGCCATGGAGACACCTGAGGAGTCAATTCCATGCAGAGGACATGACACTATCAGGGGCACTTTTGGAAAGGAGGAGGTCATATTTCTGCCCCTCACTAAGTGGGTTAGACACACATACACACCTGCAACTCTAGGCTGAGTGATGAGTCCATCTGCTCAAGATGGAGGTCACCGTCTTTTCACCCAGCCCAATGATCTCCATGTGACGGTTTTTTTTTTCTGTTTTCTCTTCCAGCCTCCCTTTCTCCATGCTGTAACCCTCTCAACTCTTCCCAACTCATGATCCAACCCATACCTCGGTATGCTGCTGAAGGGGAAAGTGTTCTTCTCCAAGTTCATAATCTTCCAGAAGATCTGCAAGCCTTTTCCTGGTATAAATCGATGCATAGTGCCCTGGTTCTTAAAATTGTAGAATACAGCAGAGCCATGAATTCCACCACCTGGGGGAGTGCACACAGCAGAAGAGAGATGGTGTATACCAATGGGTCCCTGATGCTCCAGGATGTCACTGAGAAAGATGCAGGAATGTACACTCTGGAAATTTTAAATAGAGATTTCAAAATCGAAAAAGCAGATGTGCAACTCCATGTGAACAGTAAGTGACTCTATGGTCTCCACTGCTGGGTGTGGTTTATCCTACTTCATACACTGGTCTGTCAGGATTGGTTTATGCTTGTTTGCTACCCCACTGCATTGTGTCCCCAAACTGAGGTTTGGGCTTTTATCGTGTGACACTCATGTGGTAGACAAACTGCATGCAGTATATCAGAACCTATCACCAGTCTCCACCTGCAGAAAGTATCATGTTTGGATAACTCAGCACAAGGATGTCAGCCACAGTTCAGACTCTTGTGGCTCTCACTATGCACACAGTGCCAAGAAAGACTCTTTGGTTTTCAGGCAGGCACTGACTGAGGAAGTTATCGGGTCCTAACAGAGAGCACTAGGAAGCCTTGGCCCCAAAACTCTATCCCTATCCCTCACCTCTATCCAGGTGACACTGGAAATTTTTGTGACTTATGGACTTTGATTTCCTGTTAGAATTGACAGGGAACAAGGTTTTACTGGCTGTCCAAGTTCCATAGATTGTGGAACCAGCTGTTCACTTCCAAGAGAGCTTCAGTTAGGTCACCTGTGCAACTCCTTCTCCTGATTCTCAGTAGATAGGTGTCATAGCCTATTATCATGCTGGACTTAGAAGACTTAAAGGAAAATCAATGTACCCATGGCAGAAAGAGAAGAGGCAGCTACTTCAGATATTGTCATGGGCCCAGCCTAGGGAATTCTCTTCTGCAGGCAAATAGTTAGAGATGCTGCTGATTTGAGCAGCTCCTGCATCCCAATGTCATGGCATTGCTCAAAACTATGCTTAGCTCACAAACACAGTAGTGATCATTTACAATGTGTCCCATTATAGGGAAACTGAGACACAGAAAATTCAGTGGTTTAATCAAGGTCACAGAGGCCATGGGTGACAGATCCAGGGTACAAGACATGTCTATAGTCACAACTCTAACTTATCTACCCTGGAGGTTTTAGTAAGTGTGAACTATAGAGAAGATAGTTGAGCTTTCTGAAGGACTACTATCATTTGGTCTACTCCTCTGTTTCTTTGCAGAGCCTGTGAAACAGCCCTTCATTCAAGTCACCAACACCATACTTACATTACATAGCTCTGTGGTCCTCACCTGCCTCTCAGCCGGCACTGGAATCTCTTTCCGTTGGATCTTCAATAACCAAAGTCTGCAGCTCACAGAGAGGATGACACTGTCCCCAACAAAGTGCCAACTCAGCATAGATCCCATTATGAGGGAGGATGTTGGAGAGTATAAGTGTCAGGTCTCCAACCCAGTCAGTGCAAAGACCAGTCTCCCAGTTAGCCTCGCCGTGATGAATAAGTGACCTCTCCTCTCATACTACAGCAGAATGGGGGTAATTGTTTATCAATGGGGCACAACAAGGAGAAAAAGTATGTGGCAAAAATTGTCAGTTACCACTCAGGTACAGCAAGTATGGTGACTCATGCCTGTACTCCTGGGATACACATGTCTACAAGGGCAGGTCAGGATTTAAAGTGAGATTATGTCTTTAAAGGAAAATAAAGACATCAATATAGTAAACAGAAATGCAAAAGCATTAAAAGCTTAGGTTGTGTATAAAATATATAACCAAACCTCAGAATCCCTGAGAACTAATTTCAGGGATCCCCAACCTTTCGGATGCTGTGAGTTTGCTTTGCAAATGGTCCAGTGTTTGCATAGAGATAAATGCATCTTATCATATGCCCAATACATTTCATGTTTAACTAATTCACCTAACACCAATGCTGTCTGGACACCAGTAATCCATCTTAAGTGAGGAGGAGTGACAACAGAAGGGACTACCCGTGTTTCACTGTGGACATAACTGGTTTCACTCTGCATAATGTCCTTCTGTGGGTCTCTGCATCTGTTCTGTTCTCATCTGTTGCCTGAGAAAGCCTCACTGATGATGACCGGAAAGGAAATGATCTATGAGTATAGCAGAATATCATTAGGAATCATTTTGTTGTTTTTTAAATTTTTATTTCTAGCAGTTATATTTGTTTTCACCCTACAGCTTTTGGCTGTCTAGTCTGTTGTTCCAGTTAACCAAAGCAGTGTTGGGTATAGGTTCCTTCTTATGAAGTGAGTCATAGATAAAATCAGACATTGGTTGGCTACTCCCACAAATTCTGTGCCACCATAGCCCTAGCACATTTTGCAGGTGGGACAGATTGTGGGTCAAAGATTTTGTGGCTTGGTGGGTGTTCACATTTCTCCTTCTCCTGCACCAAAGAAAATAGAACTTAGGGGCAAAGGCTCCATGTAGGCATCAGCTCAACTACTCCATGTTCAGTGAGTTGTGTGGGTATTGTCCTAATACATACCATATTTATCTTATGGGTCTGTGTTACCTCACTCAGATCTAGGATCTAGAAAAATGATTTTTTTCTAGATCTGTGAATTTGCCTGAAAATTTTATAATGTCATTTAAAAAGCTGAGTGATACCCCATTGTGTAAATGTACCACATTTTCTTATTAACTTTTCTGTTGAGAGACATCTAGATTGTTTCCACTTTCTGGGTATCATTAATGAACATGGCTAAGCAAGTGTCCTTGTGGTATGATGAAGCATCTTTTGGGTATATGCCCAAGAGTGATGTAGCTGGATATTGAGGTAGACTGATTCCCAACTTTCTGAGTAACAGCCATATTTATTTCTGTAATGGCTGTACAAGTTTTTACTCCCACCAGCAATAGAGGAGTGTTCCCTTTGCTCCACATCCTCACCAGCATGAGCTGTCACTTGTGTTATTGATTTTAGCCATTGTGAAAAGTATATGATGGAATCTCAAAGTAGTTTTAATTTGCATTTTCCTAATGGCTAAGAATACTGAGCATTTCTTTAAGTGTTTCCCAGCCACTTGAAGTTCCTCTATTGAGAATTCTCTGTTTACATCTGTACCCCATCATTTCATTGGATTATCTGTTTTTTTAAATCTAGTTTCTTTAGTACTTTATATATTTTGGATATTAGTCCTGTGTCAGATGTGGAGTTGGTAAAACTCTTTCCCATTCTGTAGGCTGACTCTTTGTCTGATAGTGTTCTTGGCTGGGAAGAAGCCTCTCAGTTTCCTGAGGTCCTATTTATTGTTTATCTTAGTACTTGTCCTATTGGTGTTCTACTCAGAAAGTTGTCTCCTATGCCACTGCAGTCAAGCAAATTCCTCACTTCCTCTTCTATCAGGTTCAGCGTATCTGGTTTTATATTGAGGTCTTTGATCCACTTGGATTTCTGTTTTGATGCTCAGTGGTAAGTATGGATCTATTAACATTCCTCTATATGCAGACATCCAGTTAGACCAGCACATTTGCTGAAGATGCTTTTCTTTTTTCCATTGTATAATTTTGACTTCTTTGTTTAAAATCAGGTGTCCACAGGTATGTGGATTTATGTCTGTGTCTTCATTTCTATTCCATTGATCAACAGGTTTTTATGGTAATAATATGCTGTTTTTATTACTATAGCTCTGGAGTTGAACTTGAAATCAGGAATGGTGATACCCCCAGCAGTTTTTATTATTCAGGATTCTTTTAGTTATCTTGGCTTTTTTGTTTTCCCATAGTAAGTTGACAATTGTCCTTTCAAAGTGTGTAAAGAATTTTGATGGAGATTGCATTAAAATCTGTAGATGATTTCTTTTGATAGGATGGACATTTTTTACTATGCTAATCCTAGGAATCCAAGAACACGGAATATCTTTCCATATTATGATTTCTTCTTTAATTTCTTTCTTCAAAGACTTGAAGATTTTATCATCCAGGTCTTGAACTTTCTTGGTTAGAGTTACCCCAAAATATTTGAGCCTATTGTGAAAGGTGTTCTTTTTCTGATCTCTTTCTTGGTTTGTTTTTTATTGTATATAGGAGGGTTCCTGATTTTCATGAGTTAATTTTATGATCTAGATACTTTGGTGAAAGTGCTTATCAGCTGTAGAATTTCTATGTTGGAATTTTTAAGGTCACTTATGTATACTATCATATCATCTGCAAACAAGAATACTTCGTTTTCTTTTTCCTTTCCAGTTTGTATTCCCTTGATTTCCATAAGTTGTCTTATTACTGTAGCTGTATCATTAAACACTACAATGAATAGATATGGAGAGAGTGATCAACCTTGTCCTGTTACTGATATTAGTAAAATTGCTTTGATATTCTCTCCATTTAAATTGATGTTGGGTATAAGCTTTCTGTAAATTGCCTTCAATATGTTTAGGCATTTTTCTTGTTTTCCCTTATCTTTCCAGGACTTTTATAATGAAGTAGTGTTGGATTTTTGTCAAAGGCAGGTTTTTTTGCTTGTTTTTGTTTTTGCACCTAATGGTGTGTGTTTTTTTTTTCTTCCACTTTGTTTATTTTATTTTTTTTTGAATTTATTTTATTTTATTTTACAATATAATTCAACTTTACATATCAGCCATAAATTCCCCCTTTCTCCCTCCTCCCGTCCCGCCCCCCTCCCCCCGGCCCGCCCCCCTCCCCCCGGCCCACCCCCCATTTCCATCTCCTCAAGGGCATAGACTCCCCCGGGGATTGAGATCGACCTGGTGGAGTCAGCCCAGGCAGGTCTAGTTCCCTCCTCCCAGGCTGAGCCTAGGGTCTCTACTAAGACCCAGGTTTCAAACAGTCAATTCATGTACTGAGCACAGGGCCCGGTTCAAATGCCTGTATGCCTCTTAAACAGATCAAGCCAATCAACTGTCTCATCCATTCAAAGGGCCTGATCCAGTTGGGGGCCCCTCAGCCATTGGTTCACAGTTCATGTGTTTCTATTCGTTTGGCCATTTGTCCCTGTATTCCATCCATCCCTGGTCCCAACAACTCTTGAACACCCTAATTGTCGTGCTAGAAACCCCATCCAGTAACAGAGGGAACTAGATGCAGATATCCACGGTCAGGCCCTGGGTGGAGCTCCGGGAGTCCAATAGGCAAGAAGGAGGAGGGTTTATGTGATCCACTTTGTTTATATGGTGCGTTTTATTTATTGATTTTCTCATACTGAAGCATTCCCACATCTCTGGCCTGAAGCTTACTTGATCATGATGGATGATTGTTTGATGTGTTCTTGAATTTGTTTTGCTAGTTTTTTATTGAGTATTTTTCATCTATGTTCATAAGGGAAATTGGGCTGTAATTCTCTTTCTTTGTAGGATTTTTATATGGTTTGAATGTCAGGGTAGCTGTAGCCTCAGAAACTGAATTGGGCAATGTTCCTTATGTTTTGATTTTGTGGAATAATTTGAGGATTATTGGCCTTAACTCATTTTTGAATGTCAAGCAGAAGTTTAAGCTAAAATCATCTGGCTCTGGACAGTTTTTGATAGAAAAAATTTAACGAGTTTTTCCATTTCCCTAAGGGTTGTAAGTCTGTTTAAATTCCTTACCTTGTCTTCATTTAAGTTTTTTAAGTGGTACATATCTGAAAAATATTCTTTTTGATTTTCTTATTTAGTGGAGGACAGTTTATTTTAAAATTATGACCATATGATTCTCTGGAATTTCTCAGTGTCTTCTGTTATATCACCTTTTTAGTTTCTGATTTTGTTAATTTGGATATTCTTTCTCTGTCTTTTAGTTAGTGCAGATAATGGTTTGTCTATTTTTTTTTTACTTTTCCAAGGAATCAGATATTTGTTTCATTAATTCTTTGTATTGTTCTGTTTGTTTCTGTTTTATTCTTTTCAGCCCTTAGTTTGACTATTTCTTATGGGACACAATGAAAGCAGTGATAAGAGAAGAGCTTATAGCACTAAGTTCCTACATTAAAAAACATCTGGATAGATATCATACTAGATACTTAATAATACACCTGAAAACTCTAAAACAAAAAGAAGTAATCACACCCAAGAGTAGATAGCTGCATGAAGTTGTAGATAGGAGCACATGTCATGGTCACAGACAGCAGTCATGGGCACTTCCCTGGAGAACAGGGAGCTTTATGCCCTAGATAGCATTAAGTGTCAAACTGACACAGCATACAGTCATGGATGTGGCGACCATATCTTAATTGAGCTATTGCCTTAAGCAGGATAGTCTGCAGAATTGTCTGTGGGGGGTTGTCTTGATTGTCTTAATGTGTTTAGGAGGGCTGAGGCCATTCTGGGTAGTGCCATCTCTATGCAGGTGATCCTGGGATGTCTGAGAAAGATAGCTAATCTTAAGCACCCAGAGAGAGGGGGGAAGAATGAGTCAGCAATCAGCTTTCCTACATGGTTCCTGCCTTCAAGTTCCTGACATAGGACAGAGATTTTGGAGGAAACTTTTAAACAAACATGATTGAGTCTAGAGGAAGGGAAGCCACATCCCAGAAACAGATTTTAATTCAAATGGGACAGCATAAAACAATGTTTTAATGATGCTCTTACCTAAAACACACCTAAATCCCTGTGGAACTGAATATAGTAAGCTGTGAACAAAGAAGGCCTAGAGGTAAGAAATTTTTTGAGCCTGGCCTATAGAGAGGGGATGCTACAAGAGAGAGCTGAGAGACACATCAGCCAACAAGGAATGTGTACACACTGTAGATGACCTACTCCTTAGCTTTCCCCCACTCCTGCTAGATCTGGCTCCTGGCTTCCACTTTACAATAAACTTAAAGATACATCAACAAGAACTGAAAAGACAGGACATTTACATGGTATTGGGAGAGGAGACCAGGCAAAAAAATAGAGCTTGGAGTGGAGAAAAGAGAAATAGTGAATGGGGAATTTCTTTTCATTTCCCAAATTACTTGCTGTATTTGTAAAGATCTCACATAATATTAGGATCTAGAATACCATTAGGTAGCCATTTGGATTGATTATTTAAGGGGTATTGAAGCCAAATTTGATTGAAAAGGCAAATAATTTTAGGATACATCAGATCCAGGACCAGTTGTAGAGTACAGAGGTTTTCAAAAAGACATTCCAAGGGGGAATGAGAGGATATAGAAGACACCATGGATGAGAGAGGAGAAGAAAAAAATGTCACTGCAGCCTGTATTTGCAGGCACCCTCGGGACTCAGGAAGGATCAAATGAGGACAAGCCATTCTGTGGGTCATCACCACTCTCAACAAGGGTCAGGGAGGAGAGACGCAGTGCCTAGTACCAGGACTTTCATAGTCATAGAGGCCAGAAGGTGAGGACAAAACCTTAGTTGCCAGAGAATATGGTCTCAAGCCACAGGAAAAGGTTAGAGAACAGAGTCACAAAAGCCATGAAAGCCTAAAGGAGCTGTGGGATTGCAGGGAGCTCTGAAGTGAAGTCAGGAGAAGAGGGCAGGAAGGGACACAATATCCTAGTTGGGCCTAAGGAAGGGGGACTTGAGTCAGGTGTAGAGGGCCAGATATAGCCTTGAAGGATGAATGGAAGAGAGCAATGAAAGAGATATCTTGATAGAGGGAACCATTCTGGGGTTCAGTTCCCAGAGCCAATTTTAAGAGATTTCACAATCTCACCTATCTCTAGCTCTGGGGATTCCACACAGTCCTCTGATCTCAGATGGCTCTTGTGCTCACATCACACAGAATCACACACAAATAAAATTAAAATAACTCTTATAAAAAGAAAATGGTAAGCAGATTATTCAGGGACTGCAGAGGAAAAGGTTATGGAAGGCATGTCCTCATACTCCAAATATATAGTCAAAAGTTTTCCTGTGTCCTGGCCAGCCAGTGGTCAAGACAAATCTCTCCCACTCATGTCCCCCAAGTAAACACACAGTGGCTTGTATTAATTATAACTGATTGGCCATTAGCTCAGGCTTATTACTGACTAGCTCTTATACTTAAACTAACCCATAATACTTATTTATGTTTAGCCATGTCACTTGGTACCTTTTCTCAGTTCTACCTTGTCATCTTGATTCCTCTGTGTCTGGCTGGTGACTTCTGACTCTGCTCTTCCTCTTCCCAGAATTCTCCTCGTCTGCTTACCCCCACCTATACTTCCTACCTGGCTACTGGCCAATCAGCATTTTATTAAACCAGTGTACAAGGGCATTATTCCACAGCACAAATGCTTTTGAGTGGGAACAGAGATCTTAAGGCAGTCAGGGGTGATCCATTTAGAAACCTGAGAAGAGAAGTCTATACAGGGCCAATGACATATTCAGGAGCACTGATTGAAAGGAGGTGATATTCATCATGAAATTTGCAGGCAAATGGTTGAAACTAGGAAATATCGTGCTGAGTGAGGTAACCCAGACTCAGAAGGATAAACATGGTATGTACTCACACATAAGTGGATACTAGATGTAAAGCAAAGGATAAACAGACTGCAACCCACAGCTCCAGATAAACTAGATATCAAGGAGGACCCAAAGAAGGACACATGGATCACCCTGGGAAGAGGAAATAGATAATATCTCCATGAGTAAACTGGGGATGAGGGGTGAGCAATGGAGGGTAGGGGATGGGGGATGAGCACATAAGGGAACGGGAGGTTCGAGCTGGAACAGGGACAGAGTGGGAGAGCAAGGAAAGAGATACCATGATAGAGGGAGACATCAAGAGAACAGGGAGAAGCAGGGTACTAGGGAAGTTCCAGGAATCCACAGGGATGACTCCACCTTAGACTGCTAGCAATAGTGTAGAAGGTGCCTGAACTAGCTTTCTCCTGTAATCAGATTAGTGAATACCCTAACTGTCATCATAGAGCCTCCATCCAGTAACTGATGGAAACAAATACAGAGATCCACAGCTAAGCACCAGGATGAGCTCCAGGAGTTCAGTCAAAGAGAGAGAAGAGGGATTCTGTGAGCAAGGGGTATCAAGATCATGATAGGGAAACCTACAGAAACAACCAAACCAAGCTAGTGGGAACTCATGAACTGTGAACCAATAGCTGTGGAGCCTCCATGGGACCGGACTCAGCCCTCTGCATAGGTGAGACAGTTGTTTAGCTTGACCTGCTTAAGGGGCCCCTGGCAGTGGGATTAGGATCTGTTCCTGCTGCATGAGTGGGCTTTTGGAGCCCAGTGCCTGTGGTGGGACACTTTATACAGCCTTGGGTCCGGGAGAGGGGCTTGGACCTGCCTCAAGTGAATGTTCCAGGCTCTGCTGACTCCCCATGGAAGGTCTTGCCTTGGAGGAGGTAGGAATGGAGGGTGGGTTGGGGGGAATGCTGGGGGAGACAGGAGGAGGGAGAAAAGGGGCACCTGTGGTTGGTATGTAAAATGAACAGAAAAATGTCTTGATAATAAAAAAAGGAAGAAGATCATTTTACATAGCTTCTGTTTATCAAGTTCTGTAGACACACCCATGAAAACACATGGAAGCAGAAGGATGAACAAAACTGCTTAGGACACAGGGACCAACTTTTCACAAAATGCACAGGTCCTAAGATTCCCCTCTGTCTCTTCTAGATTCATTTTTAATTTAATTTTTAAAGATTGTTTAAAATTTATTTCTGTTTTTGGTGTTTTGCCTACACATGTGTCTGTGTACTAAAGGCATGCAATACCTGCATTGCCCGGAAAAGTAGTCAGATTTCCTAGGACTGTAGATACAGACAGTAGTGAGCTACCCTGTGTGTGCTTGGGAATTGAAATCAAGACCTCTGAAAGGCCACACATCATAATAGTGCCACTCCCTATAAGATTATGGGGGCAAATACATTCAAACTATAACATTTCACTCGTGGGCCTCAATAAGAGTGTTAAAATATTATAATGCAAGATGCATTTAGTCCAACTTCAAAAGTTCCCATAGTCTATAACAATCTCAACAATATTTGAAATTCCAAAGTCTCTTCTGAGATTCATGCAATCTTTTAACTGTAATCACCTGTAAAAAAAATAAAGGAAGATCACATACTTGCAACATATAATGGCACAGTATATAACATTCCAAAATGCAGGGAAGGGAGCAGAGTGAGGAAATATTGGACAAAAGCAAGATGGAAAACCAGCTGAGCAAACTGAAAACTGTCCATCTCCATATCTGATGCTGAAACACTCTTCAGATCTCCAACTCCTGTCAGCTTTATTGACTGAAACACACTTCTTTCTCTTGGGCTGTTTCTACTTCCTGTTAGCAGCCTTCCTCATCAGGTATTCCACAACTGTGGAATCAATAACATCTTGGGGTCTCCAAGACAATTCAGGCTTCAAATTGACAGCTTCACACAATGACTTCTCCTGGTCTCAATTCAGGGACATTCCTGACACATGCCTGGCCTCACTAGCTTTCCTTAGCATGGAGGTAAATTCCATAACCTGTTTCTACTATCCTTAACTCTAAAGCCAGAACCAGGTGGTCAAAGCTGCTAATTTCTGCTACTTGCTGGGGCTGGAACATGGCCCCCTCATTCAATTTCATCTTTACAAACTTTCTGGTCTTCACTGTCAAAGCTTAGCTGCCCTGAAACTTGTTTCGTAGACTAGGCCGACCTCAGATTCAGAGATCTGTCAGCCTCTGCCTTCCCAGAGCTGTGCCAGGATTAAAGGTGTGTCACACCATACCCAACTCTAAGATTTTCTTTAGTTTCTTTCACCAAGTTGGAAATGTCTCTGGATGCAATCTTTCCCTGAGGTTAACACTCCATTTATTCCATTTCTTGATCTGTTTATGTCATTGAACACATGACTTAATTCCATTCCACTTTTTGGTGTTCCTTTTCACTTTAAAATTTGCATTTTATAGTTTACCCTGCTCAGCTTGTTCCTATTCATTATAAATTTTCATTAAAGTTACCATTAATGTCCACTCAACAGTGTCTATACTAGGTTGGTTTAAGATTTCTTCTGCCAATGGAATTAATCTAAAAATCTTCACTTTAGCCTCAGGCACATTCTTTGGACAAGGGTAAAAAGCAGCCACTTTCTTCAACAAAATATCACAACAACAATCTCTAGGCAAGATACCAAAATTCTTCTCCTCTGAAATCTCTTGATTTCAAATAATTCTTGATTCAAATAATTCTTGATTCAAATAATTCTTAATACCTTTGTCTCCCATGCTCCTAGTGGTATGGCCAATTAGGTAGTGCTTAAAGCATTCCTCTGCTTTCACAACCCAAAGTCCCAAAGTCCAAATTCCTGCAAACAAACACATGGTCAGGCCTATTACAACAATACCCCAGTCCCTTCTACCAACTTCTGTCTTAGTTATTGCTGTGAAGTGACACCATGACCATGGCAATTCTTATATGAAAATACATAATTAAGGGGGCTTGCTTACAATTTCAGAGGTACAGTTCATTATCATGGCAAGGAGCATGATGTATGCAGGCAGACATGGTTCTGGAGCAAAGAGTGCTACATCCTGTAGGCAACAGGAAGTTGACTAACCCACTGGGTGATAGCTTGAGCATAAGAAATCTCAAAGCTCACCCCCACAGTGATATATTTCCTCCAACAAAACCACACTCCAACAAGGCCACAATTCCTAATAGTGCCACTCCCTATGAAATCATGGGGACCAATTACATTCAAACTAGCTCATCCTGTCTCAAGCCTGTCTCTTCCCCATCCTGCAAGTATTCATGCTTTCTACTGTGCTAAGATTACCTGTGATGGCTGGTCAAGGAATTAATCAGGTTCAGGTTAGAATGACCACAGCCAGACTGAAGCTGTTCCAATTTTATTGAAAGCAATCAGACTTATTATACCCTTATCACAAACAAAATATACTGGTGATTGCCAGGATCAATAAAGTTGTATTGCAAGGAAAGAACTGATTTTACAAGTTATGCTGGGTAAGCAATATTGATATGTAAGACCAATTGTGGTGTCAAACTATATGCTTCATTGACAGGGTACTCTTGAGAAGTGAGGTTTAAGAGATATTAGATAGAAGGATAGAGGGGTTGGGCAGTGGTGACACACACTTTTAATCCCAGCACTTGGGAGGCAGAGGCAGGCAGATGTCTGTGAGTTTGAGGCCAGACTGGTCTACAGAGTGAGATCGAAAACAGGCACCAAAACTACACAGAGAAACCCTGCCTCAGGAAAAAAAAAAAAGAATAGAGGGGAGAGAAAAAGAAACATGTGATACTCTGGATCATCATCCACATGCTCCTTCTGTCTCTCCTAAAGGACTTTTTATAGGAATGCTAAGGGGTGGAGCAAAACCCTCCCCATAGCACAGTCAGTGCAGACCCTTCCAATCACGTGGTAACCACAAATGTGGTCAAGCAATCCTCTAATGCTGCCCTGCTGGATATAGCAAGCTCAGATCTCACTAGGAAACCTTTGTGGGCCTCCACAAATCCCCTTTCTTGATGTAATAAAGGGCCCCCCAGTCCCCTCAGATAGACTGTATCTGACTTAGGTCATTCTTCTAGATTCATTTTACATACATACATTCAGAAAGCTATCAAGAAGCTACCAGCCTCTGGCAAGAGGGGAAACAGAGCTTAACTCAGTTCTGACCTAGGTTCCTACTAAGAGCTTTCAAATAGCCACATCAATCTCCATAGCTGCCACATTTCCCAGTAAAGGAGTAGAGGATAATAAAGATAGAATATCTCTTTTGGAATGTGTGTAAAGCAATTACAGCAGCCTTAGCTGCACCAAGCCTTTTTCTAAATCAAAACTGTCTCCTAAGAGATGTTCAATAAAATTTTTAAGAGACTATTTTGATTCCCAGGATAAAACAGTCATTTCAAAACACTTTAAAGTAACTACTCAAACAAAAACACATGCTAATTATAAAGACACTTTCAGCTGTTTAAGTACCTCATCTATACATGTGTTCCTATCACAGCAGAGTTTCTGAACAAACTAACTCATTTGTGGGAGGTCTACCCCTTTGTAGGACACCTACCCCTTTCTGGGCAGAAACAGAAGGAACAAGATATAGAAGCTCCCCTAATTATGACATGTTCACTTAACTTTTCCAGGGACCACTGAAATCATAAAATTATATTTTGATCTATCATAAAGTGTTCAAATATATCTAAAGGTAAAATGTAGCTAGAGATTTCTCCAGTCCCACCCAGGCCTGCAGCCACTCATATCCAAGTAAACACACGAAGACTTAAATTACTTATAAACTGTATGGCCATGGCAGGCTTCTTGTTATCTACTTCCTATATCTTAAATTAACCCATTTCTAATAATCTATAAGTTGCCCCTTGGCTTGTGGCTTACTGGTACTTTACATCTCGCTTCTCATGGCGACAGTGGCTGGCAGCGTCTCCTGACTCAGTGTTCCACTACCAGCATTCTCTGCTCTGCTTATCCTGCCTATACTACACTTTCCGCCTGGCTACTGGCCAATCAGCATTTTATTTATCAATCAATCAGAGCAACACATTCACAGCATACAGAAAGACATTCCCAGCAGTAAAAGAGTAATAAAACAATTCTAGTATGAACATCAATATATATTTTTAAAAACTTACATTCAAAATTTACACTTTATACACTCAATATTTACACTTTTTATGCTCAATATTTACACTTTTTACATGTTTAATACAAAAGGAAACTCTATAGAACTGTTCTTCCATGTTTACATTTAATTACAGTTTTACTAACTTCTTATTTTTTTCTCTTTTCATTCTTCTTTCTTAAGAAATTTTCTACTCACTCTACATACCACCCACAGATACCCCCTCCTACCTATTCCCACCCTCCAGGCCTCCCTCCCAAGCTACCCCACACCCCCACATCCCTTAAATCAAGATCTCCCATGGGGAGTTAGCAGAGTCCAGCACACTGAGCCTAGGCAGGTCCAAGCCCCTTTCAAATGCAACAAGGCTGCACAAGGCATCACACCACAGGCACTGGGCCCCCAAAAGCCCACCTGTGCACCCGGATGGATCCCAATTCCCCTGCCTGGGTGCCTCCCAAACAGTTTGAGCCAAACAACTGTCTTCCATATCCAGAGGGCCTAGTCCACTCCAATGAGAGCTCCACAGACACTAGTCTACAGTTCATGGGCTTCCACTAGTGAGGCTGGTCATTTCTGCACGTCTACCCAACATGACCTTGAAGTCTCCTGCCTGAAGAATCCCTCCTCTCTCTCATTGATTGGATTTCCAGAGCTCAGCCTGGAGCCTGACCATGGATCTCTGCAATGCCTCCATCAGTTACTGGACAAAGGCTTTATAGTGACAGGGTATTCACTAGACTGGTCACCAGAGTAGTCCAATTCAGGCACCCTCTAGACCACTGCCAGCACTCCAAGGTGGAGTCATACTTGTGGATTCCTGAGAGCCTCCCCAACACCCTGCCTCTTCCTATTCCCATGATATTCTCATCTATCATGGTATCTCCCTCCCTTTCCTCCCACTCTGTCCCTGTTCCAGCTCAAACCTCCCATTTCCCTATGTTCTCATCTCCACTCCTTGCCCTCTGCCACCCCCCACTCCCAGCCCACTCATGTAGATCTTCTCCACTTCTCCTTCAATAGGCCATCCATGTGTCTCTCCTAGAGTCTTTTCCCTGCTAGCTAACCTCTCTGGAGCTGTGGGTTGCAGTCTGGCCATCCCTTCCTTCACATCTAGTATCATCTTATGAGTGAGTACATACTATGTCTGTCCTTCTGAGTCTGGATTGCCTCACTCAGGATGATATTTTTCTAGTTCCATCCATTTGCCTGCAAATTTCATAATGTCACTGTTTTTTACTGATGGGTAGTACTCCATTGTGTATATGTGCCATATTTTCTTGATCCATTCTTCAGTTGAGAGGCATCTAGGTTGTTTCCATGTTCTTGCTATTATGAATAATGCTGATGTGAACATAGCTGAGCATGTGTCCTTGTGGTAAGATTGAGCATTCCTTGGGTATATGCCCAAGAGTGGTATAGCTGGGTCCTGAGGAAGACTTATTCTCAATTTTCTGAGGAACCACCATACTGATTTCTAGAGTGGCTGTACAAGTTTGCATTCCCATCAACCTTGTAACCCACAAGCCCCACCTTCCTCAAATCCTACCCACCCTCTGAGCCTGCAAGTGTTCCCTGAGACAGAGCCTGCCAGTACCCAGTTGGACTAAGAGATGAGTCTTTGTCTATGTGGGCCCAGGGTACAACCCTGTCCCCCACAACACCACCCATTGCAATCCCAGACTCAAGCCAATAGGCAGGCTTCCTGAAAACAGGTCAGACTACCACCATCCCCCATCACACCCTATAATCCACAAGCCCTACCTCCCCCAAATCCCACCTACCCTCCAAGACTGCAAGAGTTCCCTGAGACAGAGCCTGCCAGCACCAGATTGGACTAAGAGCTGCTCCCTGAGACAAAGAGTCCATCAGCACTGATTAGACCAAGAGCTCCCACTGGACCAAGAGTATTGATCAGACCTAGAGAGGCTCCCTCAGACACAGACATGGTTTGCACCAAGTGGAGAAACAGATGGGTAGATGCCAGTGCAAAAATACAGTCAACAACATAAAAACCAATATGGCTCCATCAGAACCTACATCAGCAAGACATGAACATCCCCACACAGAAGAAACAGAAGAAATCGACCTTAAAAATGACCTTAAGAAGATGATAGAGATCTTTAGAGAGGAAATGAAAAATTCACTTGAAGAATTTGAGGAAGGCAACTGTTCCCTGAGACAGAGCCTGCCAGCACCCAACTGGACTAAGAGGCCAGTTGGCAGGCAGACATCCTGCAGACAGATGAGATTACCACCATCTACCACCTGCTAAGACTGTAGCTACTCCCTGAGAAAGAGCCCACTAGTGCCAGTTGGACTAAGAGCTGCTCCCTAAGACAAAAGTCCATCAGCATCAACTAGACCAAGAGCTCCCACTGGATCAAGAGTATCAATCAGACCAAGAGATGCTCCCTCAGACACAGACATCACTTACACCAAGTGGAGAAAGAGATGGGTAGACACCAGTGCAAAAATACAGTCAAGAACATAAAAAACCAATATGGTTCCATCAGAACCTACATCAGCAAGACCTGAACATCTCAAAACAGAAGAAACAGAAGATATCTACCATAAAAATGTCTTTAAGAAGATATTAGAGATGTTAAAAGAGGAAATGAAAAATTCCCTTAAAGAAATGGAGGAAAAGTCAACAAAAAATGGGAAGAAATCAGTAAATCCCTTGAAAGCCAAGAGAAAGCAATTAAACCAGTGAGGGAAACAGTTGAAGATTTCAAAACTGAAATGGAGTCAGTAAAGAAAACACAAACTGAGGTAATGCTGGAAGTGGAAAATCTGAGTAAATGAACAGGAACTACAGATGCAAGTATAACCAACAGAATGCAAGAGATGGAAGAGCGAATCTCTGGCATTGAAGATACGGTAGAAGAAATAGATTCATCAGTCAAAGAAAACACTAAATCCAACAAAATCATGACCCAAAATGTCCAGGAAATTTGGGACACCATGAAAAGACCAAACCTAAGAATAATAGGGATAGAAGAAGGAGAAGAATACCAACTCAAGGGCACAGAAAATATATTCAACAAGATCATAAAAGAAAACTTTCCCAACCTAAAGAAGGAAATGCCTATAAAAATACAGAAGGGTTACAGAACAGGAAGTAGACAGGATCCAAAAAAAAGTCCCCTTGCCACATAATAATCAAACTACTAAACATACAGAATAAAGAAAAAATATTAAGAGCTGCAAAGGAAAAATGCCAAGTAACATATAGAGGCAGACTCATAAGAATAACACCTGACTTCTCAATGGAGACTCTAAAAGTCAGAAGGTCCTGGACAGATGTTATACAGATACTAAGAGACCATGGATGCCAACCCAGACTATCATACCCAGCAAAACCCTCAATCAACATAGATGGAGTAAACAAAATATTCCATGATAAAACCAGATTTAAACAATATCTCTCCACAAATCCAGCCCTACAGAAAGCACTTGAAGGAAAAATCCAACCTAAGGAAGTTAGAAACACCCATGAAAACACAGGCAATAGATAGTCCCTTACCAAAGAAGGGAAATAAACATCACTATCACCAAAAGATAACAGGAATTAACAATAACTGGTCATTAATATCCACCAATATCAATGGTCTCAATTCATTTATAAAAAGACACAGGCTAACAGAATGGATATGAAAACAAGATCCATCCATTTGCTACATACAAGAAACACACCTCAACTTCAAAGACATGCATCACCTCAGAACAAAAGGCTGGGAAAAGACTTTCCAATCAAATGAATTTAAGAAGAAAGCTGGTGTAGCTATCCTAATATCTAACAAAATAGACTTCAAACTAAAATCAATTGAAAGAAATCGGGAAGGACACTACATATTTATCACAGGGAAAATCCGATAAGATGAAGTCTCAATTCTGAATATTTATGCCCCAAATACAAGGGCACCGACATTCATAAAAGAAACATTAGTAAAGCACAAATCACATATCAAACCCCATACACTAGTAGTGGGAGACTTCAACACCCCATTCTCACCAACGGACAGTTCTGCCAGACAGAAACTTAACAGAGAAATAAGAGAGCTAACAGACATTATGACTCAAATAGACTTAATAGACACCTACAGAATATTCCACCCTAACACAAAAGAATATACGTTCTTTTCATCACCGGATGGAACTGTCTCTAAAATCGACCACATGCTTGGTCACAAAGCAAATCTCAAGAGATACAAAAAAAATGAAATAACCTCCTGAGTCTTATAGACCACCATGACTTAAAGTCAGATTTCAACAACAAAAGTTACAGAAAGCCTACAATCTCATGGAAACTGAATAATGCTCAACTGAATCACCAATGGGTCAAGGAAGAAATAAAGAAAGAAAGTAAAGATTTCCTAGAATTCAATGAAAATGAATGTACAACATACCCAAACTTATGGGACACCATGAAAGCAGTGCTAAGAGGAAAATTCATAGCTCTAAATGCCCACATGAAGAAGGTGGAGAAATCTCACACTAATGACTTAACAGCACAACTGAAAGCTCTAGAACAAGAAGAAGCAAACTCACCCAGGAGAAACAGATGCCAGGAAATAATCAAATTGAGGGCTGAAATCAATAAAATAGAAACAAAGAGAACAATACAAAGAATGAATGAAACAAAGAGTTGGTTCTTTGAGAAATCAACAAGATAGATAAGCCTTTATCCAAATTAACCAAAAAGCAGAGAGAGAGAGAGAGAGAGAGAGAGAGAGAGAGAGAGAGAGAATCCAAATTAACAAAATCAGAAATGAAAAGGGGGACATAACAACAGACAATGAGGAAATCCAGAGAATCATCAGGTCATATATCAAAAACCTGTACTCCACAAAATTGGAAAATCTAAAAGAAATGGATGATTTTCTGGATAGTTTCCCCATACCAAAGTTAAATCAAGACCGGATAAACTATTTAAATAGACCAATAACCCCTAAGGAAATAGAAACGGTCATTAAAAGTCTCCCAACCAAAAAAAGCCCAGGACAAGATGGTTTCAGTGCAGAATTCTACCAGATCTTCAAAGAAGAGCTAATTCCAAAACTCTTCAAATTGTTTCACACCATAGAAACAGAAGGAACATTACCAAATTCTTTTTATGAGGCTATAGTTACACTGATACCCAAACCACACAAAGAGGCAACAAAGAAAGAGAATTGCAGACCAATCTCTCTCATGAACATTGATGCAAAAATATTCAATAAAATACTGATTAACTGAATCCAGGAACACATCAAAAAATTATCCACCATGACCAAGTAGGCTTCATCCCAGGGATGCAAGGATGGTTTAACATATGAAAATCTGTCAGTGTAATACACCATATAAACAAACTGAAAGAAAAAAAATCACATGATCATCTCATTGGATGCTGAAAAAGCCTTTGACAAAATCCAACACCCCTTCATGATAAAGGTCTTGGAGCGATCAGGAATACAGGGAACATACCTAAACATAATAAAGGCAATTTACAGCAAGCCAACAGCCAACATCAAATTAAATGAAGAGAAACTCAAAACAATTCCACTAAAATCAGGAACAAGACAACGCTGTCCACTCTCCCCATATTTATTCAACATAGCTCTTGAAGTTCTAGCTAGAGGAATAAGACAACATAAGGAGATCATGGGGCTACAAATTGGAAAGGAAGAAGTCAAACTTTCATTATTTGTAGATGATATGATAGTATAAATAAGTGACCCCAAAAATTCTACCAGGAAATTCCTACAGCTGATAAAATCCTTCAGTAAGGTGGCAGGACACAAGATTAACTCAAAAAATCAGTAGTGCTCCTATATACAAATGAAAAAGGGACTGAGAAAGAAATCAGAGATACATCACCCTTTACAATAGCCACAAACAATATAAAATACCTTGGGGTAACTCTAACTAAGCAAGTGAAAGACCTGTATGATAAGAACTTTAAGTCTCTGAAGAAAGAAATAGAAGAATATATCAGAAAATGGAAAACTCTCCCATGCTCATGGATAGGTAGAATCAACAAATTAAAAATGGCAATTTTATCAAAAGCAATATACAGATTCAACGCAATTCCCATCAAAATCCTAACACAATTCTTCACAGAATTGGAAAGAAAAATACTTAACTTTATATGGAATCACAAAAAACCTAGGATAGCTAAAAGAATCCTGTATAATAAAGCAACCTCTGGAGACATCATGATCCCTGACCTCAAACTCTACTATAGAACTATAGTAATAAAAACTGCTTGGTACTGGCATAAAAACCGACATGTGGACCAATGGAATCAAATTGAAGACCCTGACATTAATCCACACACCTATGAACATATGATTTTCAATAAAGAAGTCAAAACTGTACCATGGAAAAAAGAAATCATCTTCAACAAATGGTGCTGGCATAACTGGATGTCAACATGCAGAAGATTGCAAATAGATCCATATCTGTGGCCATGCACAAAACTCAAGTCCAAGTGGATCAAAGGCCTCAACATAAACCCAGTTACGCTGAATTTGATTGAAGAGAAAGTAGGAAGTAGTCTGGAACAAATTGGCAAAGAAGACCACTTCCTAAACATAACACCAGTAGCACAGACACTGAGAGCAACAATTAATAAATGAGACCTCCTGAAATTGAGAAGCTTTGTAGAGCAAAGGACATGGTCAATAAGACCAAAGGACAGCTTACATAATGGGAAAAGATCTTCACCAACTCCACATCTGATAGAGGGCTGATCTCCAAAATATATAAACAACTCAAAAAGCTAGACATCAAAATACTGAACAATCCAATTAAAAATGGGCTACAGAACTTAACAATTCTCAACAGAAGAATCTCAAATGGCTGAAAGGCATTTAAGGAATTGCTCAAAATCTTTAGTCATCAGGGAAATGCAAATCAAAACAACTCTGAGATACCATCTGACATCTATCAGAATGGCTAAGATCAAAAACACTGAAGACAGCTTATGTTGGAGAGGATGTGGAGCAAGGGGAACACTGCTCCACTGTTGGTGAGAATGCAAACTTGTACAGCCACTCTGGAAATCAGTATGGTGGTTCCTCAGAAAATTGGGAATAAGTCTTCCTCAAGACCCAGTTATACCACTCTTGGGCATATACCCAAGGAATGCTCAATCTTACCACAAGGACACATGCTCAACTATGTTCACATCAGCATTATTCATAATAGCAAGAACATGGAAACAACCTAGATGCCTCTCAACTGAAGAATGGATAAACAAAATATGGCACATATACACAGTGGAGTACTACTCAGCAGTAAAAAGCAATGATATCATGAAATTTGCAGGCAAATGGATGGAACTAGAAAAATATCATCTTGAGTGAGGTAACCCCGACTCAGAAGGACAAACCTAGTATGTACTCACTCATAAATGGATACTAGATGTGAGGGAAGGGATGGCCAGACTGCAACCCACAGCTCCAGAGAGGCTAGCTAACAGGGAAAGAAGGGACACATGGATGACCCTGTGAAGGAGAAGAGAATGAAATCTATGTGAGTGGACTGGGTGTGGGGGGGGGGAAGAGTGAGGAGTGGGGGATGAGAACATAGGGAAATGGGAGGGTCAAGCTGGAACAGGGACAGAGTGGGAGGTCAGGGAGTGAGATACCATGATAGATGAGGACATCATGGGAATAGGAAGAGGCAGGGTGCTGGGGAGGCTCTCAGGAATCCACAAGGTTAACCCCACCTTGGTCTGCTGGCAGTGGTCCAGAGGGTGCCTGAACCAGTCTACTCTGGTGACCGGTCTAGCAAATAACCTAGCTGTCATCATAGAGCCTTTGTCCAGTGATTGATAGAGACAGATACAGATATCCACGTCTAGGCACCAGGCTGAGCTCTGGGAATCTAATTGATGAGAGAGAGGAGAGATACTGCAGGTAGGGACATCGAGATCATGATGGGAGGACGTGCAGAGATGACCGGCCACACTAGTGGAAGCCCATGAACTGTGGACTGGTGGCTGTGGAGCTCCCATGGGACTGGACTAGGCCCTCTGGATACAGAAGATGGTTGTTTGGCCCAAACTGTTTAGGGGGCACCTAGGCAGGGGGATAGGGTCTGTCCCTGGTCTATGGGCAGGCTTCTGGAACCTGGTGCCTGTGGTGTGACACCTTGCACAGCCTTGGTGCAGTGGAAAGGGGCTTGGACCTGCCTAGGCTCAATGTGCTGGGCTCTGCTGACTCCCAATGGGAGACCTTGATTTGGGGGATGTGGGGATGCAGGGTGGCTTGGGAAAGAGGGCTGCGGGGTGGGAGGCGGGAGGAGGGGAGATCTGTGGATAGTATGTGGAGTGAGTAGAAAAATTCTTAATAAAGAAAAATGAAAGAAAAAATGAAAAAAAAGAATTTGAGGAAAAGTCAAATAAAAAAATGGGAAGAAATCACTAAATCCCTTGAAAGCCAAGAGAAAGCAATTAAACAAGTGAGGGAAATGGCTCAAAATTTGAAAATTGAAATTAAGACAATAAAGAAGACTATTTTACAAACTTTAGCACACATCTAAAAAAGATCTCTTAACATCACTATACATATTTACAATTATCATGAATATCACCATACTTAACTATAATATTTTCTCTCAACAAGACAGGAAGTATGCAAATCATTTCTAAAGTTCAGCGATTATAGTCAACATTGATAACATTCTGAAAGTTTTCTTCAGAGTTTGATGTCAGAGACTAACTCATCAGTGGCTCTAAGCTTTATTTGGTGACTGAGGGTAAAATTCCCTCTTCTTAATTTTTTAAAGCTGCTTTTTTAAGATTACCATGAGCATTTCAAAGTGTCTTGTTGAAAAAAGGTATTAGCATTTTAATTTCATCCTGACAGGTAGGTTTTGTTGACCTCCTTCTCATTCCCAGGAGGTAAGCTAAGCTTTGTAACAGTATTAGCAGAGAGGATTTGCCATATTCTTAGACGGTTTTTTGTTTGTTTTTTTTTTCTAGGGCAATTACAGGTGATTTTCTCATTCTGATTGGTTTTCCAGGTGAGTTTAATTTTGGCCTTGCAGGAAGAAAAAATATGAGAAAGAAAGATCTGAAGAGCTTTCGGTTTTTTAGACAAAGATTTCTAAGTTTTCCTAAGACTTCTGTTCCCTAAACTTTGGCTTCATGGCCAAGAGGAAACTAATTCTGATGACACAATGTACAATGTTTTCATACAGTGGTGATGCCAGCAGTGTGAAGAGTTTTATTTCATCCACATCAACATCAGGGAAAATTCTTTCCCTGTCCCTCAGGGCTTAGAACTAGCTGTCCACAGGCCAAAAGCTTCTATGGGTATCTTTCTGCCTATTTCCTTTTATAGTGGTTTTTCATGACTTCGATTCTTCCCAGTTTGTATTTGTAGTCTCATAGCAGGAAAATCAAGGACATATCTCCTCTCTCTGTTGTTTATCTTATTCTACCTTACACTAAGTTTCTTTTAACCCAATATTGCTAATTCTACTCTTATTCTAAATTTCTTCTTACACTATATTCCTATATTCTATCTTACATTTTTCCTTAATTTTTATAGAGAGAAAGTAAGAGAGAGAGAAAAGAAAGAAACCAAGATAGAGAGATACTCTCTGCAACCTCACATCTAACTTCAGCATTCAGCCACCTTACTTTCACTCCCAAGAATAAAATTCTGTCACCTTTATTTCTAATTCATTATCAGGTATGCCCACTTACACCTGTAACACCTCCTAACACTCCTTTCATGAAGTCCCTGTCTTTTTCCTGGCACCATTTATGGGAGCCCACCTGGGAGACTGGCTTCCACATTTTACCACAGAGTACTCTTGAAGAGTGAGGGATAAGAGATATTATATAGAAGGATAGAGGGGAGAGAAACAGAAACACAGGATGGCCTCAGGAGGGCCTGCACCATCATCCACCAGCCCCTTCTTTCTTTTCTAGAGGCCTTTTTGTAGAAATGCCAAGGGGTGGAGCAAAAGACCTCCCTCTAGCACATCCAACTGCAGACCCTTCCAATCACCTGGTAACCACACATGTGGTCAAGCAATTCTCTAGTGCAGGTCTGCTAGGTAAAGCAAGCTCAGATATCACTATGAAAGCTTGTGGGCCTTCACACATTATGTCTATAACTGCCTACATACAAAGGGCTATAGCTTGGACACTCAGGCCCTCTTCTATTTTGGAGAGATTCTGACCACACAAATGCCTAGGCTGGCCAGAACACCCAAACCTATCCCTAGCACATGTGGCAAGGGCCAATATTAAGGTACTGTATGGTGAAGGGACATCATTTGCCAAGAGTATATCAGGGTGATAGAGAAGAGGGACATCTCAGACTCAGACTCAGTGCAAGTAACGAGGGCACAGTGGGGCTGTTGTGATGGATCAGGGCTTGTGCACACTGCACAAGTACTCTTTTACTAATCTACAACCCAGCTCTGGTAGGGCCCTGCCTAACTAAGATTATAGTAGAGCTCAAAGAGATACAATGGCGTTCCCTATACAAGAATTTCCCTTTCCTTGTGTTGACATAAAATGTAGCTTATTCTGTTTGTTCCAGATGGTTCAGATGCCCTGCTCATATTCTTCTTAGATATTCATTTCAATCCAGGCACAAACATCAACCTCTCCAGCCATGTTGCCTCTCATCTCCCTACACAGTATCTTGGTTCATCAGTTGGAAATCTCAATCATCCTCCCAAGAGCTCTTTCTCCCCAACATCACTACTACTAATAGTGGATCCTATATCTCTCTTGTCTAGAACTCAGACATTGGCCTCAGTAGGTTAACAGCGAAGAAAATTACAGGTCTTGGTAAATCTCAGCACTGAGCTTTGGTGTAAAGTCTTGGTGTTCCGGATAGATACAGAAGTTAATCCTCATTCTGTGTCCACTGGCACAAACAAACCTCTATCCTTTCAGGATATTCCATTTCTGTCTCTTCCTCCTTTCCTTGCATCTCTGATTTCTCTTTTGTGTGTTAGACTGCACTGAGAATGCTTTCTCCCACTTGGCAGGAAGTTCCAAGGTGGAGAGACTGTTTTTAAAGTCAAGTAGATTTTCTTTCTGCCAATAACTTATGCCTTCCTGTTCCCTCCATTTGCTTTCATGGTTTCCATGGCCCAAAGGAACACCCAGAGCTTTGGACCATGTTTGCATTCTTTTATCTCACATCCTCCCAGCTGCTGTCTTTTTTCAGGTGGTGAATGACTTCTGTTCTGATTCATGTGAAGTCATTAGAGGCAGGTGATGAATGTGCCTGGGAGCCTCTCCTGAATCAAGATGAAGCTAATGGTTTGATGATGCTATTTTACTTATTCTTCACAATGTCAGTGGTAGACATCAGAATGTCCCTTGGCTGAGGATTTGGGGAATCAGAAAATGAAACCCAGGATAGATGTCATGAGCTCTTTCCTGGCTCTGATGGCCCAGCTGTGAGGGAGAGTGGACACCAGCACATATGATGACCACAGCAAACAGAGAAGGACACTTAATTGAAGAATAGGGAACTTCTTTTGGACTCTCCCTGTGGAGGAGGAAGACTTAACAGTCTGAAATAGTGTCCTAGTTAGCATTAACTGTCACCTTAACACAGCCCAAAGTCACTTGTGAAAAATGTGTCTCAACTGAGTAACTATCTTTATCCAGATGGGCTGTGGACATGCCTTGAGGCATTGTCTTAAGTGAGGAGGACTCAGGCCACTCTGGGAGTATCATCCTTAGGCAGTTGGTACTTGCTTGTACAAGACAGCTAGCTTAGCATGAGCCACAATATGAACCAGTAAATGAGCCAGCAAGCAGCATGCTTTTTGCCTCGACTTCCTTCATTGATACACTAACCCAGGCATGGAAGGCAAATACATCCTTTGTTCTCCTGTGTCCAGGGTGTTTTTATTATACTAAGGGAAAGAATCCTAGAACAGTGCATAGGGAAGAGAATATGACACATGCATTTGAACCAATGTTCTCTATACTCAAATATAGGGACCCCTTTGGGCAAAGGGAAGGGAAGAATTTAGACACCAGAGATGAACTAGAAACTGCATGTTGATCCCCTACATGTACTGAAGGTATCAGGCAGTTCACATTTGGGTTTTTGACCATCCTTGCTGTAGCCTTAGACATGAGACTGCAGTCTTCTTAATGATTTCTGGGGAGTGATATCAAGACATAGGGTCAATATTCAAAAAAATGCTTCCCTGGGCCATGACCCCACATTCCAGACTAGTCTTCATCCCTGTCTCCACTATTTCAGAGTTCCTGTCCTAAACCCTGTTTTGACCTACTGGATGCTTTCTACACTTGAGAACACCTTTCTGCATGGGGAACCTGAAAGTACCCTTCCTGCTAGCATCTCCCATAGAAGTCAGGATTATTGCAGGGGGATTACATAGACAAAGGGCAAAGGTGACCCAGCAAGATCAGAGAGTATTGGGGCTCACACAGTTCAGCTGACACAACATACTGGAGGGTTGCCTTGAAATCTTTCATAGGAAGAGGGAGCTCATGGTTCTTTCCAGGTCATACAACTCACCTCTTCCCCAACACTGAGTACATGAAACTCCACATACAATTGATTCAGGCTTCTCCTGTGTCAGAACTTTGACTGGTCACACCAGTGATAAAGGATTGATCTACTTCCCTGGTCAGGATTCAGCTGTTCCTTTTGCAGTCCTCAGAGACATCTCTGTCCCCTTACTGCTGGGAATAAATCCCGCCTTTTCACAGCACTGAGAACATAGGGCACACAGGGTGCTTACCTGGGTCTCTGTGTCACATGGACACATAGGTAGGAATGAGCCTCCCTCCTTGCAGCTGACAGACCCAAGGCCATCACAGCAGGTGTCCATTGTTCTCTGAGGGTGAGGGATGTTTATCAGCCTTATAGCTTGATTTGTTGCTTGGAGGTGAAATATAAGGAGAGAAAGGTGAGAGGGATTTGAGACAGCACTGAGAGTGGAAGGGACAGAGCGGTGCCTTGGACACAGACCCCACCACCCACAGACCATTGGGTTCTGTGATGTGCTCCTGCCTGGGAGTACACACACCTTAGAGGAAAGAAGGACAACCAAACTTGGAGCCCGAACCAGTGCTGAAGCTCCTCTTAGACGGAAGAAAGCACAGTGAAAAGAGAGATGGAGGTGTCATCTCTGCTTCCATGCAAGGGCTGCACCCCATGGCAGGGGCTTCTTCTCACAGGTAAGTGTGTCTATTCTCTGAGTGTGGAGGGAAGGGACCTCAGAAGCAGGATGGAGTGGTCTAAAGAGGACAGAAGCCCAAGAGGATGCTTGGGGTTTCTGTTTGAGGTCACAAGGCAGAAGGCACAGGGAAGGACAAAGGCTCAGCAGCCTGAAGCTCTCAGCAGACAGGAGGTGATGAGGGAAAGTGGAAAGCCCCAAACACTAAATATTCAAAGTCAGTCATATTGGCTGCCCTGTTCTGAAGACTGATATTCTCAACTCTGACAGGGTGAGTCTCCAGACAGAAATCAAAAAAGGGTGGACCAGTGAGTTTGCTCAGTGTCCAGGTATACAACCTGAATTCATTCCTCAGTCCCCATATGAATAAAATAGACTCATGAAAGATCAACCTAGCCCTCCATACAGGAGCTAACATATGGACCTGCAGATGTACACATTGGAATACATGTTTCCCACAAGTACCATTTCATGGACTGGCACATGCACACACTGAGACAGGTCCTTCAAAAATACACACATAAAATACATAAGTAAATGTAAAAAAATGAAACCACACTTGACTAAAATTATTGTCATTATTGCCAAACCTAGGGACTATGTAGTAAAATCCATGGACACAGTCCTCCTTCCTTCTTTCTTCCATTTTTCTTTTCTTTTTCCACTGGTGTCTGAGTCTTTTACTGGAATTGAACCTTCCAAAGACTCCAGGTTATCACAAACAACTGGTTATAGTGGAACAGATCAGATTGTCTAGAGCATGGAGTCTCAAGTTGGCTAGAACCAGGAAGGGAATAGAGAGAAATGTCAGAAAGTGAGGGCTCTCTAGAGGTGGAGGTCAGAGAGCATTGCTCCTTGCACTCTTTATGTGAAGAGGGATATGTGGACACTGTATGGGGATCCAGGTAGACACTTGGAGCAAGGAATCTCCATATAGAGGAAATGACATAGTTAGAGGCTTTGAGGGAATGGTAGTCATGTTGCTCACCTCCATCAAGGAAGGTGGGCACACCCCTACCCACACACCTAAGCTAAGTGATGAACATACCTGCTCAATGTTGGTTGTGTGTTTCTCTTTTCTGGTCTAGCCTCCCTTTTAACCTGCTGGCACCTGTCCACCACTGCCCAAGTTACTATTGAATCAGTGCCGCCCCAAGTGGTTGAAGGAGAAAATGTCCTTCTACGTGCCAACAATCTGCCAGAGAATCTTCTAGCTTTCTCCTGGTACAAGGAGGTGAGGAATATGAACCTCAGAATTGCACTATTTGCACTGAACACTAATGTAAGTGTGATGGGGCCTGAACAAAGGGACAGAGAAACAGTGTACAGCAATGGATCCCTGTGGCTGAAAAATGTCACCAAGAAGGACACAGGATTCTATACCCTACGAACAGTAAATAGACACGGAAAAACTGTATCTACAACAACCATGTACTTCCATGTCTACAGTAAGTGATTCTGTGTGAAATCTGGGTGCTGGGTGGGGTTTATTTCACTGGATACTCACAGAAACATCAAACCTAGCCTGTATCTACCTCCACTCTGCGTGTGTCCCCATGTTGAGGTTTTAGCATTTAGTTCAAAACATACAAAGTGGAGAACAACTGCAGTAGAGCAGAATCCTTCACTTGACTATACCTTGCAGGCATCTGGATGCATGGTGGATAACCCAGCCTAGGACATCATCCACTGTCTATACTCTTGGGTTCTCATAAGGAATGTGTCCCTCAGAAAGTCCCCAAGGGACAGAGAGTGGGCCTGGTTAATGGATTGAATGGGAATGGGATTCTGATAGAATGGGGAGCCACAGGAGGCCCTGGTTGAGGACCTCTGTCCCAGACTCAACACCACGTATCCCTGAGAAGCGTTTTACTAGAGTTACGTTTTTACTTCCTGGTGTCAGGGAGGTCATGTGCTGACCTCAACCAAGCAGGACAACATTGAGCTGTGGCCCTATTGAAAACTGAGGAGAGATTGCCATACAGGGAAAAAGACAAGAGTGGGGACACTGAGAACATGGAGGTCATGTGCTGACCTCCACCAAGGAGGAAAGTGAGACACAAACCCACACACCTGGGCTGAGCAATGGACATAGCTGTTCAAGACAGAGGGATTCATCTTAGCAAAATACAAAGTTCCCACTATTAATGCACCTCTCTTCTTTTCTAGCCTCCCTTTTCACCTGTGGGCACCCTCCCCCCTCTGCCCAGCCTACTATTGAATCAGTGCCACCCAGTATTGCTGAAGGAGGAAGTGTTCTTCTACTTGTTCACAATCTCCCACAGAATCTTCAAGCTCTTTACTGGTATAAAGGGGTGATTGCATACACGAAGTTTGAGATTGCCCAACACGTAAGAGCCATGGATTCAAGTTTGCAGGGGCCAGCACACAGTGGTAGAGAGGCATTGTTCAGGAATGGATCCCTGCTGCTCTACAATGTCACCTGGAAGGATGCTGGATTCTACACCCTACGAACTCTGAGTACAGATCTAAAAGCTGAAGTAGCCCATGTGCAACTCCATGTGAACAGTAAGTGATTCTCTGTGACTGTTCAGTGCTGGGTGAGGCTTAAACACACAGGACTCTCATGTCTGTCTGGTACATGACTCCTCTCTGCACTGTGTCTCCATGCTGCGGTTTGAGCACTTAGGACACATCTGGTGGAGACAAATGGCCATAGATCATTGTCCGTAGTCTGACTTCCCCCTACCCCAGTATTGAGGAAGACATTGATGGAAGGTAATTCAGCATAAGATATCTGGCTCTGTACAGTATCTGGGGGTTCTATCCATATGTGTGAAGAAACCATAGCATCCTCACAGAGGTCAGCACCAGGAAGCCCTGGCCCCTGTCATGTGTCCCAGGCCTGACTACATATGACCCTGGAGATCATTTGTCCAGGACTTATTCTTACTTCTTCTCAGAGCTGAATAGGGAAGAGTGGTTTTTAGTTGCCCGTGCCAAACTTGGGTATGTATTATCTCCAAATTGAGAGCATTATAAGTAAAATCCAGAAACTGGTACAGAGACCATAGAGGAGTGCTGCTTACTGACTTTATCCTTATGGCTTGGTCATCTTGCTTTCTTTTATCACCCAAGACTGATAGCCTAGGGGTGTAACTGCCTGCAGTGAGCTGGATCCTCTCACACTAATCTGCAATTATGTGTGTGTGTGTGTGTGTGTGTGTGTGTGTGTGTGTGTGTGTGTGTAGTATGTACTACAGTCTTGCCCACGGGTCAATTTGATAGTGCTACTTTTAATTGACTCTCCCACTTTCCAAGGGACTCTAACTTGTGTCAAGGTGACATAAAGCAAGTCATCCTAGTATCTGAGACTTTTCTATGACCTGAGCCTGCCAAGAATATAAGACTGCTCCTGCCCTCACCCAGCCCTAGTCCTGTGGACTGCAGGACAAATCATCAAGCACATCAATAAGTGAAGTTAGTGGTTGACTGGAGCCATAAAGCAAACTGAAAAAAAGGACAGAAATTGAAATTCTATGGTCGGTAGATTTCAAGGGAGATATCATCTCAAATTGCAGTGTTCATGAGTGTGTATAGTGTCTGACTGAGGTCAGTGAGAGAGGAGTTATTTAAAGAACCACAGAGAGAGCTTTTCAGAGGAAATGACACATTCAGAAGCACTCAGGGATTGGAGGTCATGTTGCTGACCTCCCCACTTATGGATACACACACCCACATCTGCATCTGTAGGCTGAGTCATGAATCTGTCTGTTCAGAACAGAGGTTACCATCTTCCCACCAACCCAGTGTTCTTTAATTGATGGCTTTTTTCTCTTCCAGCCTCCATTTCTACATGCTCTAACTCTCCAACCTCCACCCAAGTCACAATCGAATCAGTGCCTCGGTATGTTGCTGAAGGGAAAAGCGTTCTTCTACTAGTTCATAATCTGCCTGAAGATCTTCAAGAATTTTTCTGGTACAAATCAGTGTATAGGACAGACATCTTTAAAATTGCAGAATACAACAGAGCCACGAATTCCACCATCTGGGGGCTTGCACACAGCCAAAGAGAAATGGTGTACACCAATGGATCCATGCTGATCAAGGACATCACTGAGAAAGACGCAGGATTATACATGCTAGAAACTTTGAACAAAGATTACAAAATTGAGAAAGCATTTGTGCAACTCCATGTGAAGAGTAAGTTACCTTTTATGGCTTCCAGCTGCTGGGTGTGGCTTATCCTACTTCATACATTACACTCTCACAACTGGGTTGTGCCTGCTGTTTCCCACACAGCACTGTGTCTCCACACTGAGGATTAGGCACTGAGTGCAAGACACACATAGGGTAGATAACAATTGATCAGAATCCCTCACTGGGCTCCACCTGCAGAATAGAGAATATATGCTGGATAATTCAATATAAACATGTCAGACACAGACCAAACTCTTGGCACTGTCATCATAAATGCCCTCAAGAGAGACTCTGTGGTTTCCAGGCAGGCATTGGCTGAGGAAGCCATGGGATCGTTACAGAGAGTACCAGGAAGTCCTAGCTCCAAAACTCTGACCATGCCTCTTTCCCAGTGATACTAGGGATATTTTGTCAATATTTGGCTTTAATATCCTGTTATTGCTGATAGGAATCAAGTCTTTACAGACTGTCCAAGTACCATAGATTATGTAACTGGCTGTGCACTGACTTGGGAGCTGCAGTGAGGTAGGTTACCTGGGCATCCTCTCCTTCTGAGTCCAAATGTATAGGTTCCCGGACCATTAGCCAATTATTCTGATAGGTTTAAGAGACTTCACAGGAAGATCAATGTCCCAAAGGATAAAAACAGAGACAATAGTTACTCAGTACTCCTCCTTGTTCTCAGGGGTCAAGCCTAGGAAAATCTCTTCTTCAGGTAAATAGTAGCAGAATCTGTTGAGTTGAGTATCTCCCCCATTGCAATCTCATAACTAAGCTTAACTCACAGGTGAAGTAGTGATAATTTGCAATGTGTCCTATTATAGGGAAATTGAGATATAGCAAACTCAGTATCTGAATTAGGGTCATACAACCTACGGCTGGCAGATCAAAGCACAATACACACACACACACACACACACACACACACACACACACACACACACA
>CABHPP010134785.1:7717-35470 GCA_902168425.1 Peromyscus attwateri
TCTCTCTCTCTCTCTGTCTCTCTCTCTCTCTCTCTCTCTCTTTCTCCTCTGTTTGGACCCAAGATATGTAGCCCACAACTGGCCTACCCCAGTATGTCTTCAGCCCAGCTGTATTCAAAGATAAATACACAAATAAAAAGAGGCGAGGAACTAAATTTGGAGGGCTTTGAATATAGAATTAAGGTATTCCCTATTAGGGAAAAATTCCTTTGATTACCCAAAAAGAATTGGGTAAATGAGGCAGAAACATCAGTGAAATAAGACAACTAGCGTACCACGAACCTTCTCATGTCATTAACCATTTCCTTATCAAAATATTTTAAAAATAATATGCAGGTTTAACGACCCCCCCTCCCAGGAAAATGGTCAATTTTTCTTTCCCTCAGTTTATTACAGGCTGTCCTAGAATGGTTTTCTTACCAAGTACTAAAATGTAAATGTGGGTTTTAGGTATGCTAATGCTTTAGGTTGGCTGAGCACCAATTCCCAGCCTACTCTGCTGGGGGTGCGGGGGGGGGGGGGGGGGGGGGGGGAGAGGACACTAAAGGAGGACAGCAGGACTCTCTTAACCCGTGTCCTATATGCTCCAGAGGTGTCTCCCCGACCCAGCTCACAGCTCTGGAGGAATAGGACTAACCACGGCCCCTTCTCACCCTGTACCATCAACAAAGGCTGCAACACCTGGGGGACAGATGCCCCAAGATGTTCTACAACCTAAGCAGTGGGCAGAGAATGTTCCCTGGCTCTCCACAGCTCTGCTGAGATCTCTGCAAAGATGAAGGGCAAGTCCAGCCAGCGGGCTCTGGAGGAAGTGTGCCAGTGCCATAGCCCTCCTGTGTGAAGCCAACCTTCCACCGGACCCTAAAGTCCTCTGCCTGGTACAGCCCTGGCTCACACCTCCACCCACCCACCCACACCCACACCCACACCCACACACACCCACACACCCACACCACACCCACACCCACACACACCACACACACACACACCCCACACACATTCCACACCCCCACGCTCCCTTAGCTTCCTTTTCTCCACTGAAGCACTCTGCACAGGGATGTTCCACAGTTTCCCATCCAAAGCACAAAGCTGTTAGAAGTGTAGCGCCCTGCAGCCAGCAAGCGCCCAGCTTTTCTTCTCCCTTTCAGAATAAAATTGCTCAGATGACTTTGATTCTGTGATTTGTCACATTGTCCCTTCCCAGTTTTCTGTGAAGTCTTTGTCACGGGGCCTTGTTCCCATCACTTGGTCCAGGCCCCAGGGAGACCTCCTGGTTCGTTCTCCGGGGGTCTCTATCCCCCTGACCTGTCCGACTGGTCACCCCTTCCTTTGGAAGAACTTCCTCCTGTTTCTCAACACCCCAGCCTCCCGGGTGGTTATGGTCTGCCTCCTTGACAAGGCTATCCTGAAGGTGGAGACATCCTGGGGGGCCCTTCCAGAGGACTCTCCTTTTTGGTCTGATTGCTCTCACCCTGTGGCAAAGGTGAAGTGAGGAGGTAAATATCCTCCGTGTGCTGATGAGTCTGCGCTGTAGTTATCACACTCCTACCTACCTGGGCGAACTTGGACAAGCCGTTCGTTCATCTCTCTGTGCCTGGGTTTTGTCTATCACATCGTGAGGATGGTAATGGTTTCCAGTTAGAGCGTCTTGAGGACTGAACAAGTTAGCACTTATGCAGCCCTAAAACAATGGCTAGTTGGTAATACTAACTAGACACCTTCCTCCGCTTCTTTACCCTTCAGGCCTGGCTGTGACTGTGACCTCTAGATTTCTGGGGTACCTCTCCAGTGAGTCACATTCTTAGAACTGTGGTCATTACTTGGTGGCTGTTGAAGTATCTCCCTGCTGTCTGGGAGATCAAGGACAAGGCCTGCCTTCATTCCTCTATCCTTAACATGAAGTGATGGGGGAGGGGAAGCCTTGAAGGGTACTCCTACTGAATGAATGAATGAATGAATGAATGAACAATGGCAGCATGAATGGATGAGCTCCGAAGGTGGCTTACTCTGGCCCTAGGGTTCTCAACAAGGGTGTGGCCCCACCTCAGAGCTGCCCACACATTAGAGTCTGGATATCCTGGAAGGCCTGGACCATGGGAGGGGGAGAGTCATGGGCCATGGGACGGGGAGGGCCGTGAAATTCACAGCTCCCATGACAAGCACAGAGGCTTCTTTGTCCCTCTGTGCCCACTCCTGGGCTCTAAGTGACAGGCCTTACTTAGCACTGTAATAAATTTTAAAAATGACAGACAGATAATCTGGCATGTAAACCAACAGTCACTTTTTAGAGCAGTTTACAAAATTTATCAGTATTTTAAAATGTACAGAAACCCCCTTTGTCCTGGTTATTTCACGCATGAAAAATTATTTTACAGATATCCCTTCACACAAGCTCCCAAAGGTAAATAAGCAGATACATTAACTGCGGCCACGCTTATCACAGTTTGAGACACAGAAGTAACACAAATACCAATTAGTGAGAGAATAACTAAGTGATATACCCACCCTATGTACAGTCTATAGAAAAGCTGGCAACTGATTGAAGCGGTAAGTTCAAGGGCTGGCTAAGTAGCAAGTTTGGGGCCAGCCTGTGATACATAAGAAAGACACGGTCTCAAGAAGTAAAATAGGGCTTGGGGAGATAGTTCAGAGGCTAAAGGACTTGTCCCACAAGTAAAAGGACACGTGTGGGTCCCTAAAAGCCACATACACACTGGGGGGCACAACAGTCTCCCTACAATTCCAGTCTCAGAAGGCAGAGATGGGCATCCCTGGAGCAAGCTAAGCGGTGAGACCAAATGCATCAGGGAGCTCTGGGGTTGATTAAGGCACCTTGTCTCAAAAGAATAAGATAGAGGCTTTGCTGACTCCCCATGGGAGGCCTTACCCTTTTGGAGGAGGTGATGAGGGGTGGGTAGGAGAGGGGGAAGGCTGGTGGGGAGCGAGAGGAGGGATGAGAGGGGGATCTATGACTGATATGTAGAATGAAGTAAAAAAAATTTTTTCTTAAAGAAAGGTAGAAGAATGACAGAGGAGATTCTTGGCATCAGCCTCCATACACATCACACACATAAAAACACACAGAAAGAGGGAAAATAAAAAGAATAAATAATTTTTCAATTTAAAATTTTTAATGTATTATTTTTTTATTATTATTGTGTGTGTATAAGTGTTTTGCCTGCATAGAAGTATGTGCACCACATGACTGCTTAGTGTCCATGGAGGCCAGAAACAGGCATTGGATCCCCAGGGGCTGGAGTTGGGAGCCACCATGTGAGTGCTGGGAATTAAACCAGGGTCCTCTACAAGAGCAACAAGTGCTCTTAACCACCGAATCATCTCCCCAACCCTAAATATTTTTTTTTCTAAAAAGAGAAATGACACAAAATCAAGTGGTTGTGGGGGTGGGAATGGATCCGGGAGGAGTCAGGCCACAAATACAATCAAAGCATATTATCTCCAATAATTACTAAATTTAACATTTTAAGAAGAATAAATAAATATGTTTAAGCACTCTGTGTGTATTGTTTTCTTGTTCCCTTAATCGGTATGGCGTGACTTGTGGTATATATACACAATGAAATGTTTTTTTCAGTCATATAAAGAATGAAGTTATGTGGGAGGCAGAGCCAGGTGGATCTCTGTGAGTTCAAGGCCAGCCTGGTCTACAGAGCGAGATCTAGGACAGGCACCAAAACTACACAGAGAAACCCTGTCTCGAAAAACAAAAAACAAAACAAAACAAAACAAAAAAGTTATGTAATTGGTAGGAAGAGAAACATATTAAGTCTGATATTTCAGGGACCTAGATGTCTGCATAGCTCTGGGTTCCACCATCTGGTGCTATAATGTATCGGTACAGGGCTAACTAGCCCCCCCCCCCAATTTATATGTTGAAATCCTGATGCTGATAACCTGAAAACATAACCATATTTAGAGAAGAGGTCTTTTGTGTGTTTGTATGGTGTATGCATGTACGAGTACATGTGTCGGGGTAGACATGTAGAGGCCAGAGGTCAATGTGAGGTGGGTTTTTCCTCACTCTCCACCGTATTTTTTGAGGTAGGGACTCTCACTAAATCTGGAACTCACTAATTAGCTGGCCTTATTGGCCAGCAAGCCCCTAGATCCTCCTGTTTCTATGCTCCTCTGTGTAAGTGGACTTTTCTGTCCCACCAGCCAATTCCCAAATAAACACACAGAGACTTAATTATAAATGATCGGCCTATAGCTTAGGCTTGTTTCTAGCCAGCTCTTACAACTTTAATTAACCCATTTCTATTAATCTATGTGCTGCCCCCAGGCTCGTTTACCTCATCTATGAACTTCCCATGTTGCCTCTTCCATGTCTGGCTCATGACTCCTCAGACTCTGCCCTTCTTCCCAGCATTCTCTTTGCCCTGAAAATCCTGCCTTGCTATAGGCCAATCAGATTTATATTAACAATGAGAGGAACACATTTTCACAGTGTACAGAAGGATTGTCCCACAGCATTTCCCCCTTTTTATCTAAATAAAAAGGAAGGTTTTTAACTTTAACATATTATATACAACAAAAACAGTTATCAAGTAAGAATTACAGTTACAATACCCACTCCATTAGTATTTGGCAAATTTAGAGAAAATATTCTATCTTATCTTTGTGAGTCTAAAGTTTTATATCTAATTTACCTTTTTATTTTAACTAAGGAAAACTTTTAAGTCTAATTATTTAGTCTTTAATTCCCTCAAAGACCCCAGGAGTGTGTAATGTTACCTAACAACAAGGACATTTGGCTGCTTGGGCAGTCACTCAAAGTTCTTCTGTAATGTTGGGGCAACCAATTTTGGCCTACAGGCCTAGCATATCTGACAGACATTTCTGAGAAGCAGGGAATTTTGAAAGACTGTCCTACCTTGTCTTGACAAAGTTTGGCAGTCACATTTTTGTGTGTCCTGCTGGTCCAGTTTAGACAGTATATGCTCAGCAATTAAGGAAAGGGCAGTTTCTTTGCCCAGTGGTTAGCTTTTGCCACAAAGAAAGCAAACTCCATATGGAGGTTCTTTCATGCCCCTCATCTTCTCTGAAGTAAATTGGTGCTGCCAGGAACAGATGTGTCTCACTGTCAAGAAAAGGCTTATGTTATTAAAACATTTTCAGTGTAATATTCTGTGGGTCTTTGAAGTGTATGAAGATCATCTATCTATCTAAGTATATCTGTTTAACCTTGAAAACATTCGTAATATGACTATAAGTTTGATTATTATAGATGACTAACTATTAACCTGTATTTCTTAATTATACATTACATTTTTAAGTGAACTACATAAACACAATACCCCAAACAAAAGTAGAAACATACATATAATATAGCAAAAATAGCTTTAAATTTGTATCAATAAACCAAAATCCATACCAATATTTTGAGATTGATAGTTGTTTTTGGGTTAAAGTAGATTCAATAATCTACCCTTTTTTCCTATCAATCCAGTTTTTCCCTATCATATCCCCTTTATTTCCTTTAGAAAGAGATCTTTGAATTTAACTCTTTTGTTTAGCTGTTTTCCTGACTATGACCAATAACAACTTATAACTAACCTCCCTAAACAATGACAAGCATCCATAATCCATTGAATAACCAAAACCCACTCATATCTCATCTCTTGGAAATGTGGGCATCATTCTCTAGACTACTTCTTGTTGTTTGTGGGTGCTGGTATCTTTGGAGGAACCTTGAGAAAATCAGGATAATTGTTAAGTCTTGATTGGAGTGGTTTGTGAGGTTGGACCAAAACAGCCTTGAAGCTGTTTTGAATGCAGAATTCTGAGCAGACTGTAACAGAGGCATTTTGAGATGCCTGATCACCTGGGTCATCAGGTTTTTTTGGTATCTGGTCTTGTTCTGAAAATGCATAAACTTTTAAAGGTAACATACATTTTTTTATTAATACAATTATAGACTATGTGTTGGACCTAAGTTAGCCAAAGATGAATTTTTTTGTTTTTTGTTTGGGCATATAAAATATACATTATATGCTTTGTAGTTTTTCTAGGTTTATTTCTTTATGTCTGTAGTCAGGATTTTTAGAGGTCTTCCCCAATCAAACCTGATCCATATCAACCTGGAATGAATCCACAGCCTCTCATTTCCTATGGAAATAAAAGCATAACCTCTTCCCCAAAGTAACACATCTTTTGACTTCCATTTTGAAGTCAAGACTCTTTTAAAAAAAAAAATACAGGTTGGTTTAATCCAGCAGTTTTCATAATCCAATGTGTCTTAGCAGCTGTCATTCCTTGATTGGCAATCAGAAAATGCAAAGACAGCAAAATTACATACAGAATCCAGACTCCCTGTGTATTTTCCATCTTCGCATAGCTTTTTTCCTTTATAGTTAGTACTTTATTCTTTCTTTAAAGACTTTACTTTATTATTTTTCAACTATTTGTTTTCTACAACTGTCTATACCATTTCTCTCTTCTCTCTCAAGCCTATGTACAGTTTTAAACACACTGTAACCCATTTAGAGGTGTTTTTGTTGTTGTTGTTTTCGTTTGTTTTGTTTTTTTTGGTTTGTTTTTTTTTTTCTGTCTGGATCTGTCTTTACTGCCTATCTGTAATCTTTTCTGTCTGCATGAACAAAACTTAAACCCACCATGAGGCTTAGCTCATGGTGTGTTAGAGGGGCTCGCTCGGGCAGGATTCGCTCTGGTGGCACTCGCTCTGGTAGCCCAAGCCCAAACCAGTGGCTGGGAGATGTGTCTCTGTACTTCAGCCAGCATGAGAGATGCAAGACTAGGAAGCTGAGTTTGGCTTCATTTTTGTGTGTTTAGAACCTTTTTAAAGCTTTTTCAGGTTTTATGTGAATGCAGGTGCCAGATGTTTGGGTGCCATTTGTAGGCGGAGTTTCTCTGTGTCTTGGCAGCTGCTCCCAAATAGCCATTCAGAGACTTATTATCAATTATAAATTCTCAGCCTATAGCTTAGGCTTGTTTCCAGCCAGCTCTTACAACTTAAATTAACCCATTTCTATTACTCTACCTGCTGCCCCAAGGCTCATTTACCTCATCTATGAACTTCCCATGTTGCTTCTTCCTCCTCTAGCTTGAGACTCCTCAGACTCCATCCTTCTTCTTCCCAGCATTCTCTCTGCCCCCAAAATCCTGCCTAGCTATACACCAATCAACTTTTTATGAACAATGAGAACAACACATTTTCACAGTGTACAGAAGGATTATTTCACAGCATCTCTGCCTCTCTCCCCCAGACCTCCTTCCACACCCCGAAGCTAGGATTAGTCTCAGACACTTGGCCACCATGACCTAATTTTTAAGAGAGTACTGGAGATCTAAACTCAGATCCTCATTCTTGCACAGCAGTTTACTGACTGGTAGGGTCTTTAATGGGGTAATCAAGATGACATCAATACAAATAGAACCCTCCTAAGAAGAGATTTAAACATAACCCTGTACAAAGTGAAGACCATTTGAACACAGGCAGAAAGCAACCATTCCCCAGCCAAGAACAGAGGCCCTCACAGCTAGCTGACAGAGACAAGGCACTGACTTCCCATTTCAGACCTCTGCCCTCCAGTCCAACACAGCTTTTGAAGCCATAGTCAGTCAGAGTGTTATATGGTGGCACTAGCAATTCATGCTTCTTGCAGAAGATGATTTTGTTTTTCCACAAGGTCTCCCTAGTCTATACAAGTTGTAATATCTAAAGAATCTCCAAGTGGGGCAATGGTGGTACATGCTTTTAATCCCAGCACTCAGGAGGCAGGGGCAGATCTCTGAGTTCAAGGACAGCCTGGTCTACAGAGCAAATTCCAGGACAGTCAAGGCTACACAGAGAAACCCTGTCTTGAAAAGCAAAACAACCACAACAACAACAACAAAAAAGAATCTTCAATATTATGCCTAATTCAACTCTACAAAATAAAAAGCACTATTGTCCCAGACTAAGAATTTTATCTACTATTTATGTATATATGTGTATGTATTATTTGTGCTTACTTTATTTATTGTTGGTGGAAACTGAACCCAGGGCTTTGTACATACTAAGCTCCCACTTTACTGCTGAGCTATGACCCCCAGCTGCTCCTTCTTTTTATCTGAGAGCTAAAGGGATGATTGTGCCTTCTATAAACCTAGAAAACTTATGAAATGTCTAAGGTGCAGCTGCATGCAGGAGCTTTCCATGGGGACTTGGGGCCCAACTGAAGATGTTCCAATTCTGGCTAGTTTCAGATTATTTACTAAGAAAATGAAACCCCTCCACACCCCTATGCAAATCCAGGAAATAGAATAACAAAATCCTTTAATTTGCTTCGATGACAATATATGTTTAAAATAACTGGTTTATGACTTTAGTTTTGTTTTAAGAAAGGGACTGATGTAGCCCAGGCTGGCTCAAATTTAATATGTAGCTGAGGATGACCTTGAAGTTCTGTTCCTCCTACCTCTATTTTCCAAGGGATAACAGGTATTGCCACTAGGCCTCCTTTATTTTGGGGTGTGTGTGTGTGTGTGTGTGTGTGTGTGTGTGTTGTTTTTTGAGAAAGGGTCATTTAGGCTAGGTTAGCTGGCTAGCACATCCCAGGGATACACTTGTCTCCACCTCCGGGCTCTCCAGCCTGTGCCACCACACCTAGTTTTTTGTTTTTGTTTTTTTTTTAATGTGCCTTCTGGGGGTTAAACTCCTGTCCTCCTGCAAGCACACTTCACTGCCCAAGCTGTTTCTCCAACCCCATGGATTCAGGCTTTTCTTTTTTAATTTACTTTTGGAAATTTTAGAGAATGTAGAAAGAAATCTCCAATATATCAACCACCCTGAGGCCACCACTGTTTATACTTTCGTTTATTTTTACTTTGCTTTATACAGCTATTTCATAATTGGATACAGAGTAACATATACAATTTTACATACTTTTTTATTTATAAAACATTCTTCCACACTATTGTAATCTTCCTATAAACATCGTTTTAAATGACGGCAAAATCCCATCAAGTTGATCAGTTTTCCAAATGTTGATCTACAGAACATCTGTAGTGGAGTCATGTCTTTACATAGAGCATGTTAAAAATACAGATTTCTGGACCCCATCCCAGACCCCATTAAATCAGAATCTCTAGTGGCAGAGGCTGGGAATCTTCATTCTCCTAACTTTTCAAGGCACTCACAAACTTATAAAAGGATGGAAACTGCCAGAACTGACATGCCTATGGTTTCACTATAACCTTATCTGAGATGCTGGACACTCCATTGTTCTTGGTGTTTCATAAATAACTGCATAGCAGACATCTTTGTGCAGAAAGCGATTTTTGCAAATTTTACAGCATTTCCTTAAGATGGTTTTCATGAACTGATCTGCCAATACCCAAGATGTGAACTTTTTGAAGATGCTTGGTGAAACATACAACACACTTACACATCTAGATGCACAGTCTACTCGGGTTTCAGGAAGATAGCTACCGCCAATAACCGATCTGTATTTCTATTTACACTATCTCTGTTTTCCATCTTTATTACTGACAGGTCACGGTAAGGTAGTCAAGGAATGAGAAGATGGTCAGTAACAGACCCTTTGTTGATGCATACTGACTCCGGCCTACCTACCATGCAGAATGAGCGCAGCAGATACTCATGACAGCCCGAAGCTTCCAGACGCTAACCGCAACCCAAAACATCCCAGCCATTCTCCCAAGAGCCTGAGCCTCATGTTCCACAGGAACAGTGCACTCTTCAACTCAAGGCAATGCCTTTGAAGGCAGATACACAACAAGGATGTGCGTGCAGGTAGGGCCGGGCCCACCTGCTTGAGAAGACCTGCCTCTCCAAGAACAGCCACCGCAGCAGACAGGTTTAAGCACCTCTGTACGGGAAATTGTTCAGGGACCCTCATGTACTCAGATCAAGACAGCTTCTTTACATGGAACTTATGAGCTGTCGAGGGGTCAGGGAGAACCACAAAACAGAGTGTCAAATTACACCAACACATTGTCCAGAGACTGCATGCTGAAATGACTCAGGAGAAAGGAGGTGACACAGAGACACCAGGAGCCATCTGCTGTGCTCGGCATCTACCATGTGCTAGGCATTCATCTAAGAGCTTTAGAAATAGTAACTTCATCCTCAAACGGAGCCTAGGGGGTGGCATCACCTCCATTCTGTGGAGGAAACTGAGGTACAGAAGGTTGATTAAGTAAAGGGTGGGAGACGGCTCGGTGGGTGAAGTACTTGCCACACAAGTGTAAGGACCAGGGTTCAGATCCTTAGAACTCATGGAAATGGGCATGACAATCCAGTGTGAGGTATACAGAGACAAAGGCCCCCCGGAACACTGGCTAGTCAGACTAGCTACGGTCTGCGAGCTCCCTGTTCAACAAGAGATGTTGCATGTACACAGAAAGAAAGTGTGGGGGGGGGGGTGAACAGAGACAGAGAGACTACACAAACATGCATATGCCAAAGACAGAGAAAGAGAAGTTAGGTCATCCAAATCATACAGCTAGTGAGTGGCAAAGCCAATACTTGAGAATCGAAGTATTGCTGCTCTGGTGTTCCTGTTTTTTAGTTTTGCAAGGACTAAGACATATAAAAACTCTACATTTGGAAAGTAAGATCAATGGATGAATCTGAAGCCGCCAAGTCAACCAAAGTGGTTTTCAGAGCAGAGACACCATAAACTCTCACAACTACCACGTTTTAGTCACATTCGGCCATTCATTACCAGCCCACATTTTAAGCCTCATTCTGGCCGGCTCTTTGTGTACAGGCCCTTCAGAGCAGTGTGCAAGGGCTGGCTGAGTGTCCTGTGTCTTCCGCAGTAACAGATCCATTTCATACATACTCCAGAGGTACATATGAGTATGCGTGTCCCAAGATCCTGTCTACCCATAAGACCTGTTCACCCTTCATACCACCTCATCAGCTGAGACGCTCCCTCAGATTAGTAGAGGAGACATGTTTGGTGACCCTGCAGCTTCACATTGTAATGCTTGAGCCCTGGCGGGAGAGGGGGAGCTGAGGGATTTCTTGCATCTGAAGGATGCAAAGTCTCCATCAGAATCCATTTTCCTCTGGCCCCTAAGGCTTCCCACCACTGCAACTAACTCTTTGTGTCATAAACTTGCATGTGGAAACAATCTCCAGGCTTTGCTATGAGACCTGGAGGGCCAGCAGGCAGCTCACACCATACACTAGAGCAAGCCAGACTCCCTCCTTTAAAACAAACATATTAAGTTAATAACAATGTCAGCAACATTGGACAGTCACAGCTTACTAATGAATTCTCATTTGTCCCTTCTGTTAGGAACAGGGATATATGGTTTGCCTGACTTACAGATGAACGGAAGCTTCAAATCCATCAGTGGCATCAAAAGATATTGAGCCCGCTAGACGGCTCAGTGGTCACGAAGCCTGAGGACTGAGTGAAAGCCTTTGGGCCCGCATGGTGGAAGAACCAATTCCCACAAGCTGTCTTCTGACCTCTAAATATGCCTCACACACATCCAAATAATTAAATGTAATTTTTTAAAGTTATTGAAAAATTTAACTGGGAACTGAACTCAAGTTTAGCCTTGCCCCATCTGACGTCCCAAGCACCCAAAGGCCATGTTTAGAATAGAGAGGACCCTAGACTCTCCCTCTCTGCCCACTTCAGGTGGTGACCTGTCCATGTCCCTTGGCTCTTCTCAGACACCCCTTCTGTGCACCTGCCAGTGCAAATGCACTTGGGGTGTCTTGGTGTCACCTCCTGTCATGCTCACAGCCACTCCTGTCTCCAGCTGAGCAACCATGGCTCCGGGAGGTCAAGTGACATGTTCAAGCTCACAGGGCTAGAAGTACCACAAGCCTATTGTCTGCAGCTTCACCCTTTACTGGAGATGACTGGTTAAGAAGTGTGTTCTGGGACATGTAAGCCACAGCTTCCAGGAGAAAAGAAATCTCAAGTCCAGTGCTGGGCGGCACTGACCTCAGAAACAGCCCTCTCTCCTCAGCCCTGTCTCCAAGGCCTCTGGGCTCTGGGCATCCACAGCTGAAGAGTTTACAGGCTCCAAGGGAAGGAAGGCTTATGCCTCAGGGAATCTACTCTTCCTCAGAAACTTCTGTTCTCAAAATGCAAAGAATACTGTTGTCTGGGCCAGACATCCTGGCCTGATGCCATCGGCCAAGTTGTTGAGTCTATGCTTGGGGGACCTTCACCCCAAGCTGTGGTCAGGGAAATTCATGCCATGCCCTCTGTCCTCTTAACTTACCCTCACACCCATCTTCTCGCCCTTTCGAATCTATACTGTGCATTTACCTGGGTATCGGGCATGGCCCTGAGGCCATTAACATTCTAGATCGTGTTTAGTCCTTGCAATGATGATACAAAGAATGTGTTATTACTGTGGCTCTGGTTTGACAGAGAGAGAAACTGAGACAGAGTCCTTTTATGTCTTTCTTGGGTCACACAGCTGGATTGGCCTTTAGACTCTGTGTTCAATACTTGGGCCTCCAGCTGTGGGGAGCTCCTTTCTCACACTTCCCCACTTCTGACCCTTCCACCTCAGAGGGCACTAAACTTGGAGAGGAGGTGGGTGGAGCAAATGGCTCCACAGTCACATTTTCAACAATACTTAGGGCCTGTGGAAATGTCTAAGGACATTTACCAAGAAAATTCAATGGTCAGAAACCAATGCCCTCGCTAACACCCACCCTGGCTACAGGAGAAGGGATGTGAACTGCCTCTAAGAGCTGGGAACCCTGAGTTTCTGAAAGTATACTTTTTTTTTTTTTTTAATTAGGTAAAAAGGAAGTCCACTTGTTCCTTTGGCTTCCTGCTCAGTCTGGGCCTGGCTAACCATGTCCTGCCTGGGGTCAACCTAGTGGCTGGGACCTTATGAGTAATATCCCCACCAGGCTCTTCTTAAACCTTAAATATCTACAAGCAAGTAAAGCAGCCGGGATATTCCTGGGGCCTCTCTTACACAGTGCTGTGGCAGACATGACCTCATATATCCCAGCAACATCCCCATGAGCTTCAGGGGGAAAGGGCAGCCAGAGGGACCCTTCTCTTCAAGCTGGAGACCCTGGATCACAGGGGGAAATGGAGTCACCAACAGTAAATAGGAAGGACTGAAATGGACCCACTGATCAGCCAGGAGATGAGACCCTTCACTCCTCATCGCCCTGGGCCATCAGAGGAAGGGTTAATTTGTGCGTCTCCTGAAGCATGGAGTTGGCTGGAGTTGGCTATGCACACTTGTTTAAAGAAACGCAGTGGCCCAGGCTGGGGAGATAGTTCAGTCAGTAAAGGCAATGGCCCCAGTGGGAAAGAACACAGATCACAGAGGAAACACTTTGGCCACTCTGGCAAGCCAGCTGTCTCCCCTCCCACTTCGTTACTCTACAGCACCACACACTCCCAACACAACTGGCTGCCTGTCTCTTCCATGCCGGGATCCAAACATCAGATAACAAAGATACTGTGGGCTAGGAGAGCTCAGGTTAACCCAGGACAGGTTCTGTTGGCTACTGGCCTCCACAACAGGGCTCCCCTGCCTCAGCAGACCATATGGCCCACAAGTCTGCAAGGCAAGAGGAGTAGCTGACCCCAGCCTCCTCAGAGACCGGCCCCAGAGTCATGGGAACCTTTTATAAGATAGGCCAGAAGGCAAAGCAAGCCTGACAGGTTAGCCTGGTGCACTCATTCCTTCCTCACCAACCCAGGCCCCTACCCTACCCTACCCTACCAGGGTTCTCCAGACCCTTCCCCTCTGTTGGCCTCTATGGTTGCAGCCTACTCATTGGTCGCTCATTCAGCCCACCCCATTGAGCCCCTTGGCCTCACTTTTCAGAGAATGAGCTGGAAGGTCCCTGAAGAGCAACAGGATACACGTAACAGAGGAGACCGTGACCCAGCAACACAACGGACAGATTCAGGGCCACTGTTTGGTACTAACAGAGCTGGATGGGTTTCCAGGAACTGGGGAAATGTTTGCTTCATCAACCTGGACACAGAAAGTCAACAGAGGTAATTGGAAGGGCAGGTAGGGGAAGGTGGAGAACAAATTTCATCCATTTATGAATGAGCCAACCAAGGCCCCAGGGATGAAGGCGTCCTCCCAAGGCCCCATGCTCAGTGATAGCGTGATCTCTGCAGTATAGACTCAAGGGCTGAGAGGCCCCTAATCCTGTTGGTGACAGCTGATGCCCAGACGCTGTGATCTCGTAAGCTTCACTTAGTCACCTATTAACAAGCAACTCTAAGCCCTATGGCACTGTCCTATGCCCTTCATCCACAGGCTCTGTTTGCACCTCAGCTCTGCCTCGGAGAGGCGCTGGCACCCGCGGGTGCCCTGTCACATGGAAATTCATTTCCCGAGACTGGAAGAGCAAAAGCAGTGGATCTACAAAGGAATAAAGCCAAAACGTACTTCTATTTTTACAGCGTGTAAGGGAAGCCAGGCATGGTGACCGAGGCCTGTAATCCTAACATTCGGGCAGCTAAGACGGGATGATTGAAGCAAGTTCAAGGCTAGGCTGGGCTCCACAGTGAGTTCTAGACCTGCCTAGGCTGTAAAGCAAGACTCAAACTCAAAAAACCCAAAGCAAAAAAAAAAAAAAAAAAAAAGTCAAGAGAGGTGGCACACATCACAGACAGGCAGTCCCTGTACCCAAGAAGCGGAGGCAAGATGGTCAGAAGTTCAAGGCTAGCCCCAGTTACATAGAGAAATCAAGGTCAGCTAGGCTTACTTGAGACTCGAAATAATAATGGAGAGAAGTCCTAAGTTATTCTAGGGGCCAAATCCCTAGTTTCTGAGGAATGCCCACTCACCCACCCGCTAAAGGTCCCTGTCATTTCTTCTTGGCCCTTTCAATTCTGTTTTGTTCTCTGTAAAGCAGCACGATGGCCTCCCTTTGGCTACCTCCTTATGGGATTGGAATTGGAATATGGACATTTAAAAATGCCCTGGTTGGGGCTAGAGAGATGGTTCAGCAGTTAAGAGCAGTGGCTGCTCTTCCAGGAGACAGTGTTTAATTCCCAGGACCCACACAAGTTCACAGCTATCTGTAACTCCAGTCCCAGGAGATCTGATACCCACTTCTGGCCTCCACAGACACTGCATACATGTGGTGCACAGATACATGTTCAGGCAAACATCCATACACATAAAATTAAAATAATTTTTTAAAGTGCCCTGGTCTCTAAGCCGCTCTACAAGCCTAGGCAATTATTCGTTATTCACACAATGCTCCCCGGTATTTGAGAGAAGCAGTCTGGAGGGGTCAGGGAGTAAAGGGAAGTTACTGAGGTAACTCAGCCAGGTTAGCCAGGAAGCTCCCACCAACCTGTTTTAATGAGAGTCTCTTAATCATTGCGGCCTCTCCCCCAGTGCCTGGCTCTTTCTGAACTCTTCATGAACCCTGCAGTCCCTGGCTCGCCCTACCCACAAATGCCCACGATCCCTCTCCCAGCAGATGTCAGCCCACCCCAACAACAGAGACCTCAGCAGCTCCCAGGACAGGCTTCCTCTGGCCTCCTCCTGTTCCCATCCTGTGTGAAACTATGGGGGTTCCCACATCCCCTCATTTCACACTGAAAAACCACGGGCTACCTGGCCCCTGTTCACTCACGTGTCCCGGGGCATCACTGTGGGAAGGCTGGAGGTGGGTGGGCTCGAGCCAGCTCCGTGGCCCCCATCCCTGGGTTCCTCCCATTCTCTGCACCCCACACCCTAAATCCAAGGGAGAGGCCGGGAACTGGTGTTCCCTGATCCTCTTTGCCCATGTTAGCATTACTGCTCCCATTCAACAGATGAGGAGAAACAGGTTCCCAGATCCCCTGCAGGCAGGACCTAGGAGACTGAAGTGAAATATAAACCCAGGGCTCTCACCCTCAGCTAAGGAACGACAGTGGATCCCACATTCACGGTCATTTGCTGAGTCTAGTCACGGCACATTTCCTGGAGTAGATCAAAGGAAACGAAGTTCTCTAGACTTCTGGATTTTAAGATCAGGATCTCAGTAAGTACTGGAAATGAGTACACACACATACACACACACACACACACACACACACACACACACACAGAGTTGCTATGGGGGTAGGTATCTTTAATATTGTTGCATTATTTTCTGAAGAAAAAAAAAAAAAAGCTCTCTTCCTAGCAATTTCTTTTTCCTTGCGGGGCGGCGGTGGTGCACACCTTTAATCCCAGCACTAGGGAGGCAGAGGCAGGTGGATCTCTGTTGAGTTCAAGGCCAGCCTGGTCTAGAGAGTGAGTTCTAGGACAGCCAAGGCTACACAGGGAAACCCTGTCTTGAAAAACCAAAATAAAATAAAATTATTTTTAAAAAAAATAAAATAAAATTATTTTCCTAGAGTGGACAACGACGAGGCACACGAACAGCAGCAGCTAATACCCACAGAACACTGATTATGCAACAATGCCTTTTACAAGAGTGTTCCCGTCGAATCCACCAACAGCCTGTACAGTGGACGCTGCTATCTGCCTCACAGGTGTGGAAACGGAAATGGAGAGATTTGCTGCAGATCACTGAGCTAGCGGGGAGTTTAACCCCAATAATCTGATATCAGACCCACTATTCCTAATGTCTAACCCAGTGAAGGGACCTACTGTGTGCTGGTGTCAGAGAGTCAATGCAGAGCGAGGATCAAAAACGGTTGGATACAGTGGAAAGAGGGAAGGGAGAATGGGAGGGAGGAAAGATGGAGGCCAGGAAGCCATGAGGGTGGCTTGAGGATGATTTACGCACATGGAGGAATTGAGCTGGTCATCTGTGAGGATCGAGTACCTTCTCACTGCACCCTAGAGGGTAAGGCAGGGATTGTGGGCAAATGCAGAGAGTTTCTGTGAAAGCAGGCCCTGCCTCTCATTGTTCAGCCCTCCTGCTCTGGAGATGCAGACCCCCCCAAGGACATCTCCAAGCCGGCATCATGGTAAAGGCACCCAAACACCTGTCACAGATGGAGCTAAGATGGATGAGCACCCAACACCATTTGCTAAGCTTTGGCAACCAGGTGACGTTGACAAGCCCCTGCTCAAGGAGTTCCCACACGAGAAGGGCTCCCAGGTGGCTGTGCTCCCCACTTCTGTTCGGAGAACAGTCCATCTCCAAGAGTCCCTCTCTTCCTCCCTCCAGGTCCCCTTTCTGCCCTCCTTCCTCAGCACCTCACTCTTCTTCCTCTGGGGTTCCCCCAGTGACCTATTCTTTTTTTTTTTTTTTTGCTTTTCTTGAAGTATTTCCTCTGCTTGGGAGGCTCTCTCACTGGACCCCGTGACCGACTGTATGGTAATCCTGTCCACCTTTTAAAATTCTTTTTCCATTTCCATCCAGCGAAAACAATCTTTCCCAGGGTTAGGACCTTGCCAAGGCTTCCATGGTCTACCCTGCCTGGGCCATGAGTCATATAATAACTCACATCACTGCTTTTAATCTCCACAAGGGACAGCCTGAGTCTGTTCGGCTATGACTCCAGGCTGAGCCCCAGCACACACAGCATATGGTGCTTGCTTTTCCCAACCTTCCAGGTCCTCAGACATAGTACACTGCAAACTCAGCTCGTTCCATGGAGGCAATGTTCGAAGCTCCTGGAATTCTTGAATTAGCGTAAACATGTTATCTCTGGCTCTCCAGCCGCTGGAAATCCTTTCTCCGTTGCCCTGAGACCCACAGATCCACAACAGAGCAGGGACGAGGCAGTTGCTACGCCAGCCATTTCCTTGGTTAAGGATCCCCTCCCCCACTCCAAGGGTGGAGATCCTGGCCTCTCAGTTCAAGGCTCCAGCAAGCCAGCTTTTGGATGGAAGTTTGAGGGCCTAAGTGGGGTGGGTTCTATAAGCCCTGAAGGCCTTGGCTAGCTGAGAGCAAACCTCATCCAGGAACGCCACACTGCCTTCCGCCCCCACCTCAGGAACCAGCCAACAAGAACCTAAGCTTGTATAAACAAGGCCACAGGAAAACCAGGCGCTTATCTGTTATCAGCTCTCCTTCTCCAGCGCAGCCACTTGGCCAGAACGCCAGGAGGAGGGAGCCACCCAGACTCCTCCCCTCTCCCCTTTATCTTCCCTTGTCGGCTCCTCCTCCCCCAGTGGTGACTGGGCTCCCAGGTCACTGATCCCTACCAGCTGGAGAAGGGAGGCCAAGGCTATCTTAATAGGCCATGTCAAGGCCGAGAATCTGATTGTCAATGCTGGAAAGACTCCTGACCCCCTTCTCCACTTCCCTCTTTCTTCTGTCAGAATGGGGGGCATGGATGGGTTTATCTTGCTAGAGAAGGTGGGCAGAAACGGTGGGTAGCAGCCTGTCAGCTGACTGAAGGTCGCGGAGTGCCCTCTGGGGTCCTAGGCTCTGGCTTAGACATCTAGGCCAGGAGGTTTGCATGTGGGTCCTCCGGACACCACCTCCCTCTGCTCTAAAAGTCTGTGTAGACAGACAGAAGGCTACGAAGGATGTGGCCTGGGTGAGTCCGACTGCCTGCCTGTCTCCAAATGGACTTCTAATTGCACAAGCCTGGTACTGACCCAGAGAGAGGGGGCGGCTGATGAATGCTACCCAGGCTGTCACATTGCCCTGGAGAGATTCCAGACTGAAAATAAATCTGGAAATCTGAGGTGTTGGGTTCCATGAAATAAAAATATCTGAGCCACATCCCTAAGAAAATAGAGTCCCAAACTTCCCAGAAAAGCTGAAGAGTGAGCAGAGGGGAGAGGCATGCTCTTTATCCCTCACACAACCACTGCCCTCCTCTCCTTCCACCATAACAAAGGTGCTTCCTGGAGAAGGTCAAGGGTGAGGTAGCATTTTTTTTTAAAGTGTACAGTGCAGCAAGATTTAAAACCTGACCAGGTCAGAGACATGTGGAGGCGGAAATGTTTGTCAAGACTAAAGGAAACACAGACTCTAAATATGTAGCGCAGATGCCTGGAGAGTGACACTATGGGTACTAAGATACTTAATTTTATGAAAACGAGAGAAAGAAAAAAATATGTATGTATATAGCCCAAAAGTAGTCCTGAGAGGGACACTCGGGAAAGAAAGAGCTTCAGCCCTGTGACTGACCTAGAAGGCAAACTACAGCCTGATGCCAGCTCTCGGCACTGCCTGGTTTTGGAACGTTGGAGCTTGCATATGTTTCTGGGGTGCTCTCAGGCTACCATAGATTTGAGTTGTTCTAACAGGCTATAACATTCCATATCTACACTGAAACAATGGCCAGAAACAGCAATCCCAGGCTAAGGTGAGGGGCAGTCAGCCTGGCTCCCATACTGACCGACCGAGAGGTCTGGTATGCGACCATCACCACATCAGGAGGCTTCCGGGAGATGGCACTCATACTCCTCGCCTGAGGCAGGAAGGATCAAATGACTTCTCAAACCCATTTATAACTTTCCGAAACAAATGTATGTTGAAGGATATGTTTGGGGCCCTTGGGATACGCTCGTGAACAAAAGAAACCAAGACTCTTCTATTCTTATGTTTATTGGTAAATCTATCCCAAGTTCACCAACTGGTTTCTGGTTTCTGAGGTCTGTCACACAAGAATTGGGAAGGCTGGAGTAGTAACCAAAACAGCATGGTACTAGGAGAAAGAAAGAAAAAAAATGGCACATAGAGTGATGGAACGGACTAGAATCCCCAGTAATAAACCATCTACTACCAGCTGCTTCTCCATAAAGATGCTAAAAACACACCATAGAGAAAAGAGGACCCTCCAACTGAGAGTTCTGGGGAACTGGGCTAGTCCTAAGAAGATGGAAGCTTGGGGAACCGGGCTAGTCCTAAGAAGATGGAAGCTTGACCCTTATCTCTCATCTTGCACAAAACTCAACTCAAAATGGATTAGAGACCCAAATATAAGATCTGGAGAAAGTTGGAAGGAAAAATAAGGGAAATGCTTCAAGATGTTGGAACAGGCAATGCTTTTTAAGATATGACCCAAAAGCACAGGAAACAAATGGACAAAAAAATTGACAGATTGGATGACATCAAACCCAGAAGCATCTGCACAGCAAAGGAATAGACAGCGTGAGGAGAGGCAGCCTGCAGGATAGAGAAAATATTCGCCAACTATGCATCTGCTGAAGGAAGTCCTGAGTCTATAAGGAACTCAAAACAAAAACCACAACAATGCAACCTAAAAAAATGGGCAGATGGAGGTTACAGAGACAGTGTGGCAGTGAAGCGCACACGCTGCACTTGCAGAAGACCCAAGTTCAGTTCCCAGCACCCATGCTGGGTGGCCCGCAACCACCTGTAACTCCAGCTCCAGGGGATCTGATGCTTCTGTCCTCTTTGGGCACCTGTGCTCACGTGAACATAGCCAGACACACACACACACACACACACACACACACACACACACACACACATTTTTTTTTTTAAATAAAGACCAGGTGTGGTGGCACATGCCCTTAATCCCAGCACTTAGGAAGCAGAGGCAGGTACGTCTCTGTGAGTTCAAGGCCAGCTTCATCTATGTGATGAGTTCTAGAACAGCTGGGGCTATACAAAGAGACCTTGTCTCAAAAAGCCAAATAATAAAAATAAATTTTTCAAAACTGGGTTAATGATCTGAACATACACTTCTCAATGACAAATAAATACTGCCAACAAATATATATATATATATATACACACATATATATATAAATATATATATATGCCAATGTCACCAGCATCAACAGAGTGCAAGTCATAACTTCAATGAAAAACCATTTCACCCCAACTAGAATGGGTATGATACGTAAACAACAAAAATAACAAATGTTGGCAAAAATATGGAGATAGGGGAACTCTTTTGGAAAGGATGTGAACTGGTCAGCTGTTACAGAGTTCCTCAAAAAATAAAAATACAACTACCACATGATCCCGCTATCCTCCTTTTTTGTGTGAATCCAAAGGAAATGAAGTCACACAGAAAGAGCCACCTTTGTATCCATGTTTATTGTGACTCTGTTATAGTCGACAAGGTATGGCATCAGCCTAGGTGCCCACCAGTGGATGACTGGATAAAGAAATAGTGCTGTATATATCCACAATGGAGTATGATTTGGCCGTACGGAAGAGTGAAATCATGTCATTTACAGCAAAACTAGATGAAACCGGAGGGCATTACTTTAAGTAAAATTGAGCAAACACAGGAAGGTAAGTACAGCATGTTCTCATGTGTGACATGGGGGTGTAGATCTGAATGTAGAATAGCAATGAATAGAGGTTGGAGGGGGTGTTGGAGCAGGTGAATAAAGGGAGGTTGGTTGGATGTGACAAGTTTTTGCTGTACACATGTATAGACATAGAGCCTCAACATCCATCAGTATGTAGAATTAATATTTGCTGACTCAAAATCAAGTCAAATAAATGCCTTTTAAAAATTCATGAGATGGAACCTCACTGTCTAAAGCAGAACTTACTCAAAGGTCTTTCACATGGTTGGGCTAGGGGTGTAGCTCAGATGGTAGTGTGTATATCCAGCATGCCCAAGACCCTGGGTTGGATCACAAACACCTCAAACACCTCTATAGCCCAAGCACTTGGCAGAAGATCAGGAGTTTAAGGTCGTCCTCAGCTATATAACAAGTGCATAGCAAGACCAGGCTGAGCTCAACAACAAAGAAAAGCCTTTCATGTCAGAGACTTCACTACTCGTCATTGGAAGAGTATTGGACTCTGTCTCAGACAGAATAAATTTGCCCATGTGATATGCTTTGACCAAGGAAGCATGAATAGAAGTGACAGACGTCACATCTATGGTGGTGCCTTAAGTGCTGATGGGTGGTTCAGCTTATCATCCTTTTTTCCCCCACTGTTAGGAAATTGTATATTCCAGAATGATGTACCCCATTGTCACCCCACCAATCCGCAAGTGAAAACCATTACGTTGAACGGGACAAATGGCTTGGCAGTTAAGAGCACTGGTTGACGCCAGCCGGTGGTGACACATGCCTTTAATCCCAGGACTCAGGAGACAGAGTGAGTCCACTCAGGCAGACCTCTGTGACTTTGAAGCCAACCTGGTCTCCAGAGTTCCAAGACAGTCAGCACTACACAGAGAAACCCTGTCTCGAAAAAAACACAAACAAAAGAAGAGCACTGGCTGTTCTTCCATGGGACCTGGGTTCAATTCCCAGCACCCACGAGGTGGCTTACAATCATCTGTAGTTCCAGTTCTAGGGGATCCAACACCCTCTTCTGACTGTCAGCGTGATAATCCTCCTAGGCTAGCATAGTGACTCAGACACAATTGCCATTGGTATTCACTCATTCATCGGGATGCTTTACACGCTTCCTGCGTGGTTGGTTTTTATACCACACTCCCTTTCAGAGTCCAAAGGTGATGTTCTCCAATTCTACACACAGAAAGTTTGAGGATCAGAAAAGTTAGATGCCTTGACCAAAGAAACCCACCTTACAGAGACAGAGAGAGCCAAGAGATAAGCTCAGGTCTACCAGTGCCCAAAGCCATGGGTGCTTCTAGATCAGCTGCATCTGAAACCTCAGAGTACAAGTGACACAAGAAAACCCTGTCTGGGTCAGGGGCTACAGAGGCCATGCTTTCACACACACACACACACACACACACACACACACACACACACACACACACACACTTTCCCACCCATCCCACTAGAGAAGCCTATTTCTTCTAGGACCTAGATAGAGGTCTCAGAGCTCAAGCCTAGAGCTTTCTATTGCCTGTATTGGGAGCATGGGAAGTGGGTGTTTTTCTTCCTCGAGGCCTGGGTGGCTGTTTCCTACAGTGATCTGCCCTGGAGAATGGCCGGAAGGAGTGGCTTCCGGCCGAGGCAGGGAGAAGCCAGTCTCTTCCCACCCTACAGAAAACGGGAATTTTTTTTTTTTTAATCCAAAGTAGCAACTGCTTTGCTTTGTCGTTGGACAGGGAGAAAGAGTCAGGAATAGATGAGCTTGGGGGGAGTTATTACGTTTGGTTTTAGTATAATGATTTAACTAATTGTATGATTTCACATTTGTGTGAGTTCATACTTAGTAATGGCTGACTCACAAAATATCTGGACATTTAGCAGTCAGCTCTCATGAGCCAATACAATAAAGAACCAATTACTTCTCAAGGCTGTTGTAAAACTAAATGGGATAATGTCTGTGTCCTCTAGCCCAGGGCTGGAATCAGCTGTGTTACCTTGGGCAAATTTCCTAACTGCCCTGTGCTTCAGGTGTGAACCTTCTCTAAAGTGAGGCTGTTGCCAGAGTTATAAGTGGACGTGGACGTCAGGAACTCCAGAGGGACCTGGTGACAGCGTGCTCACAGAGGTCCCGGCACAGGCTTGTGCAGCCCCTGCCTATGCAAGACTGGTATGTGAGGCATTTCCCCTGCCTCCAGCTCACCTGAGCCCGACTCCTATCACACAACATGGCTGCTGATATTATTCTGGAAGCATCCAGGAAAATATAAACATAGCAGTGACAAGCAAGAGAAAAATTATCAGGGAGTATGTGAGCGAAAGGACAGCAAAGCCCGTTGTCACAGGGCATATGGGAGATGCCCAGTGAGCCATTCAGATAATGAGAGTGGAATTTCAGCAAATAGCCCCACCGCCTGCTGAGGGGACGGACCCAACTCTAGAAGATCCCAACTGTTTCTGGAAGCAGCTGCTGTAAATGAGTTCTCTTCACTCATTTGCAAGATGGAAAAGCGTGGTTCTTCCAGTGTGCTTCCTGCTACTCGGGAGACAGATGCACGTGGGACTTGATTATTCTCCCTGCTCCGATTCTTTCCTGGAAAGGGACAACAGAGAGAGATGGATCTGTCAACCCTGTGGTTGCCCAAACTTCCCACAGTGTTTGTGATGGGGAAGCGGGAGATGCTTACACACTGGTCACAGTAGGTGCCGTGTAGGCTGGAGGGGTGGGAAAGTTTCACGTGCTGAGGATGTGAGGCGGGGGGATTGAGGCTGAGTCCCTGCAAAGCATGGCTGGAAAAAGGTGCATGACACCGAAGAATGACATCTGTCAAACCTCAAAATCATTTCCTTTCGGTGCACTGCTTGAGCCAATAGAAGACTAATAAGGAGGTCTGATGAGAAGTAAGTGTGTTGAGTGTACGTCCCTTACCGCCTTCATCACGTTGGGCAAATTCTCCCAGAGCCTCACTTTCTCCGTATGTGAAATGTGGGCCATGAGGAGCAGCAATGGCAAGAGAGCCTAGCTGGGGAAGAGCTTCCACACAATGCTCACAATGGCCATGAATGGCCATTTGAAGATTTCCAGAAAATGGTACCCAGAACCAGGAAGAACGTCTCTTTGGGTTCCCAGGCAGATCAGGAGCACCACAGGTAGGAACCCCTCAAGCAGATAACCTTTGACCCCTAAACATTTGCACTCTGCCTGCTTAGTTCACACTTGACTTCCCAGGTAGAGATAATCCAAAAATACCTCCTGGCTTGGAAGGAGGGCCTTTCTTTAACGTTGAAGATAAGGGTGCTGGGGATGGAGTTCCTTAATGGAGTGCCTAGCATGCAGGAGGGGCCTAGGTTCAGTCAAAACAACAACAGCAAATTAAGTTGGCCAAACAACTCAACCCAGCTCTTTTCTGCGCTCTGCCCACATGGCCTTGCTCAGTAAGCAGACACACTGCATGTTACCCCTCAGAAATGGCTGCTTTGAGAAAGCAGCCAAAGGAAATAAGATCTAAAAGAAGTCGTGAAGGTGATAACGCACGACAGATACTTCCCCCGTACTGGAGCCAGAAAGCTCCCGACCCCTGCTGTGTCTGAACTACCAGAACTTACACTGGTTTTGATTGTCCACCCGTGATCAGAAGATGCCGAAGGGCATGGGCCATGGTAGATTATTTGCAAAAATAGCTGTGTTTGTGTTCCTCTTCCTGAATTTGCCCTCCTGAACATGACTTTGCAATTGCTCCCATCAGGAAGGAGACTGTACCCCATGACTCTGGGTTTGCCTTGTGACTTTGGCCAACAGACGCTGATGGAAGAGGTGTGCCACTGCCAAGTCCAGCACTCTAGAACCTTTGCGTACCCACCCTCATTCTCTGGGAGTGCTGTTGCCATCCAACAAGTCCCAGCTAGCCTGAGAGATCACGTGAGTGGAGATAGCTGTCCCACCGAGCGAGGCCTTCTTAAATTTGCCAGCTCCCAGCCACTGGCCCGCTGACCACACAAACACAGATCACCAGCTGAGCCCAGCACCATCCAGCTTAGCCCAGCTCAAGTTGTCCACCCACTGAATGGAAAACTAAATAGATGGTTATTTTCAAGTCCAAATTTGGGGAGATCTTCTATGGCAAAGCAAAAGTGAACCGACACGGGACAGGGATAGCTCCTTTGCAACAGCCCTGAACCCCAATAGTGAAGGCCAGCCTGTGTTGACACAAGGGGATCCAATCCCTTCTTTCTCACCATTTTGGCGTACATCTGTCCTGTTCTAATTGCCAGTCCCCGTGTCTGCCGGTGGGCTCCCACCACCCTCAGAGCTGGCTAAAAGTGCCAAGCAGCCTTCAACCCATGACTGAGGGAGGCGGAGCATCAGTTCTGCAGCTCTCTCATCCCTGACGTGTTGTATGTCTAAGGCACACACTCTTCACCAGTTTCTAGATCTTCCCAACAGCATCAAGGCCCAGGGCCACTCTGGTGATGACTGTCTTGGTAAGGCACCCTTTTTTTTTTTTTTTTAATTTTATTTATTTATTATGCATACAGTGTTCTGCCTGCATCCACTGCAGGCCGGAAGAGGGCACCAGATTTCATTACAGATGGTTGTAAACCATCATGTGGCTGCTGAGAATTGAACTCAAGACCTCTGGAAGAACAGCCAGTGCTCTTAACCTCTGAGCCATCTCTCCCACCTGGTAAGGTGTTCTTTATTGGTTACCTTCTCTCTTCTAACTCAGCCCCTCCGAGCTTTTTGGTGCTTCCTGGAAACAACTCTCCAATAAACTCACACCCTAGTCCTTATCTTGAGGTTTTCTTCTCAACACCTCAAGCAAGTGGACACCAGAAGGAGGCTCTCACCCACGTCCATCACATCGTCGAGCCCCTCCCCACAGGCTTCCACTGTTCTGCTCCCTTCTGGAATCAACTGGACCCACACTGCCCACTAACCACTGGCCACTGCCCCCAGCACGAACACCTGATACAGCCCATCACATGGTTGAAAGGGTGATTTCCTCAGCCAGCTGGCTTTGTAAGCAATGTTGTTTTCCTTCACTTTCCAACCCACCAACTGTCTCAGCTCGTGCTCCGGAGGGTGGAGGAGGAAAGACTTGGTAAAAAGGAAGGATCAGACTTGGAACGGAAAGGTGTGGCATGAACCGGGCTGACACACCTGCTGCTTTCCTCCTGCTCACACACATAAACCGTCCAACCTAAGCCCCCCGCAGGCTGACCTACTCAGTGGCCCAAGCTGAGCAACCACAGGCTCCTCTGGCCAACAAGCACATTCAAAGCTATTTACTGAGTGCTAGCCACAGGCCAAGCTCTTCTTCTGATACTGTCTGTGTGTCAGCAGGGATTAAATGGCCCCAAACCCACTTCTTGTGTAGCTTATGTTCTAGAGGAGAGACACAGTGCACACACAAACACTTGAGGTATGTGTCACACTAGGTCAGAGACTTCTATCTCAGAGTCTCATGACACAGAGGTCGCAACAATCAGCATAGCTTTTGGAGTCGTGTAGGCTTGCATTCAAACCCTATCTGGGCCCTCAAGTGGCTGTGTGATCTTGAAGATGTTGGTTAATCTCTCTGTGTCTCTTTTTTTATCTGCAAGGCAGGGAATACTGCAAAGATAATGTTATCTGGCATGTTTTAGCCCTTAGTAAATCTCAGCTATCGGGATTATGCTTAAGGTGGTACTTCTTTCTCAGTTAGACAGTCTATGGTATTACCCACAAAGACAGCAAGCATAAGAACCCAGCAGGGAACGTGCATGAGAGAGGCTGTAGACTAAACCCCTTCAGCAGACCCACCTCTGACAAATGCATGAAACAATGGACTTTTTCCTGATGACTCTCTTTGATTTTTTATTTTGATTATTTTATTCTATTTTTGTTATCTTTTTCTTTCTTTTTTAGTTAATTTATTTTATGTGTATGAGTGTTTGGCCTACATGTGTATCTGTGCATCACATGCATGCCTGGTGCCCACAGAGGCCAGAAGAGAGTTCTGGATAACCTGGGACTGCAATTACAGATGGTTGTGAGCCACCATGTAGATGCTGGGAATTAAAGCTTGGTCGTCTGGAAGAGCAGCCAATGCTCTTCACCGCTGAGCCATCTCTCTAGCCCTCTCTTTATGCTTTTTTTCAATTTGCTTCTCATTGATTGGCTGATTGATGTGTTTTTGAGGCAGGATTCTCATATGGCCTGGGCTAGCCTTAAACTTCCAATATGGTTGAGGATAACCTTATTCTCCTGTTCCTCCTACTCCCTCCTCCTGGGATCACAGGCATGCACTACCACACCCAGCTCTATTGCCTCGTCTTCAAAGCACACAGCCCTCGGAGTACTTACTTTTATTTTGCTAAAGATAAGAGTCCAGAAAAACGTTTCTTTATCATTTGAGGAAAAAGCTCAGGACTTCCTGGGAATTACAGGGAGTGGTGGAGACTGGGGAAAGCACAGTCCATCTTAAAAGAAACGGAGGTGACCTGGCTCACGTGGCTGATGCCACATTGCAAGATTTTGGGACTAGATACCTGTTTTGTTTTGTTTTGTTTTGTAAGAGACAGCAGGAAGTGAAAGCTTTTGAGGAAGCGCAGGGAGTC
>CABHPP010134786.1:0-15505 GCA_902168425.1 Peromyscus attwateri
AAAAAAAATGAAATTTTAGCTAGGTTCCAAAAGGTATCCATCCAAATCAACCAACTCAGAAATATGGGAGCTGGAGAGATGGTACACTGGTTAAGAGCATGCATTGCTCTTGCAGAGTTTCTGAGTTCATTTTCCAGCATAGAGATCAGGTGGCTGACAACTATATGGAACTCCAGCTCCAGTAGACCTGAACTCCATGGGCACCTGCCTTCATGCATGCATATATCTCCCCTTTCCCTCAATGTACACAACCAGAAATGAATATTTGTACAAAAAGAATTTTGGTGAAACTCAGACCATAAGCAAACATCAGTGCATAGAACATCGATTGTTGTGAACCTACATCTGATTTTTGTTTATGTGTGAGTGAAATTGCTTACCAAAGTATCAATACACATATTTTCAAATTGTGTAGTGTCAAATTGAATGATGTAGTTAAATTGTCCAGTCTCAAGTCTCAAATTTAATATAGAGTTACAGTCATAAAAGTATGGACTGTTAATTAAAAATTGTGGCTATAGTTGAAGTCTCTATAACCAAAATGGTCAGAGTGAATTATAAAGAAAAAAATCATTAACCTATGAAGTTACATCAGTGACTCATTTGATTCTCATAATAAATTACTGAAGAAATTTTTACTCGTTTAGTGATAGAGCTGATATGGAGAGGAGTGAAGTACTTTTCAAGATAATATGTACCTTTTATTTTAGGATATGGTTTAGGTATCAAATTTTCCTCTCATTTAGGTAGGTTTACATTCCTACATCCTTGAAAGGTATCATTTGCAAATCCTGCCCTAGATGGATTGCACTGTAGCAACTCTGCATATAAGGCATGCACATTCTGATAGCTAGACCACTTCTCCTTGGAGTTTCAGTGTTTTTATTTACATCAGTGTCTAAGTCAGAGGGACCATAACAGTACTTTCTCAATGGAAGTAGAAATTAAATATAATGGATCATTCTAATTCCAAGTAGCACCTATGTTTACCACGGCAGAGATATCTCTCTATAAGGTTTATTTTAACATTAAATTGATGAAATAAAATTGAATAATTAGTAAGACAATAAAGACATTGATAACTGAATATTCCCATGACATGAAATTTTCCTCATTTCTAATGTTCACAGGAAACCACATGTTGTCTTTCTGATGTTCTTGATTTAATTACTGTGGAGAAAACTGCTTGTCAGCCAATCCAAGTTTACTTCTTTTCAAAGGATGAATGCAGTGAACAGTTTTTATTTAGTATTTCCTTAGATATCATTTACAAAAGAAAGCAAGTTATAGAGAAAGTGATATAGAATCTTCTAAATGACTTATAATTTAAGGCAATGAATTTTTGAATAATATTTCCATCTCGTTTTATTCAAATGTAAAACTGTAGCCACACTGCCATCCTATTAATTAAAAACCAGCAAAAGAAAAAGTAACATGTGCTATTTTTAGACAAGCACTGATTGAAACATCACATCCTCAAGAATTCCAAAAATTATTCTTATTCTGTAGTGTCATGGAATAAAAAATTTCCTAAACATAGAGTCTCCAGGGAGGGTTGTGGAGTCCAGATCACCATTATAACTCATCTTTCAACCATTTTGTTCTGAAATTTATAAGACTATATAATTGTTAGAATTTCCTTGTGGTCTACTTCTGCTACTGTTTGGTTAATAAGAACAAATAAAATATTTGAAGAACAATTAGAGCTATTGAATACTCATGTGTATTTTCATTATGTACCCTTTCAGAAAGAACAGATAAAAATGAGTTGCCCCCAAATTAGAATTAGTAAATAGGTTTGCATTAAGATAGTCTTCTCTTTTTCATTTATAGAGTGGTATAATTTATAGAGTAGTATAAAATGACTAGATAAGCATAATTTCTCTTCCCAATATAAACGGCTTGGGGTAAGTCCATGGCTTCTTACCACATGTCACTCTTCCCATTTATAAAATTAGTATACTCTATTCCTTGTTTTGAAATAATGAAACAGAGAAAATTTCCTAATGCTCCTAAAGGCAGTCTGAAGTGATGAACCAAACGTTCTTTCCAGATAGTTGAAAGGCCAGAAATCACAGAATGTTTATGCCAGGAAATGTATTTGAAACTGCTCCCCCAAAACAATATTGACTCTAATTTTTTTTCTTTTTCACTGCAGTGGTGGTATTTTCCTTTGTGACTTACTGATTTGTAGAAGCAATCGTTGTAGCCCAAAAAGGTTTAAATTCATCAAAATAATGTTGAGTGCCTTCTTGTGGTAGCTCTTGTTCTTACCATGAAATTAAAGGTTGGGAAGAAAGTCACTCTCTTAATAACTTATTGGGAAACACAGTCATATATTAAGAATTAAGTGAAAATATCTATGAAATACACATCAAGGTGCTTAGTCTCTAGGTAACAAACAAGCCTTCTAGAATTTTCTAAAACTGTTTTCTACAACAGTGTTAAAATATAACACTGTTACAGCTTAGATATGGACTTCCATCTCCCCCAACCCTGATTTGTTCAGGGCTTTATACCAGGTGGTGGCATTATTGACAGTTGGTGTGATTGTTATAATATAAGCCTCATCAGTGGGTTTAATTGATGAGTTCATAGATGAATGGGCTGGGAGCAGTTGAGGTCCAGTTGAAGAAAATTGTCACTTACAAGGTATGTCTTCTCCTGAGACTTCTATTTCTCTGCCTCTTTATTCATATATTGAGTCATGGTTTTTCACCACTTTTTATTTGCCAGGATTTTTTTTTCTGCTTTGTATGGGTCCTGAAGGAACAGAGCCACAAGCCCATGGGCTGCTACCCAACCTCTGAAACCATGTGCCAATATACATCCTCTTTATTTTAGCTGTCTCTTGGGTATTTTGTCACAGCAAATAGAGCATTATTAACACAGGCTTGAAGAATATTTGATAAGTAATACTGATATAATGCTGAAATAATCTTAAAATAGTCCAAGAACTACATTGATGTGGAAACAAGGATCTAGAGCTATGTAAGATCATGCAATAAGACATGAAAATAAATTCCGGTAAAGAAGTAAGGAAGAAGATAACCTCACAGGTGTCGATGACTTTTTTGATATAATGTCAAAGGTACAATCTGAGAAAGGAATTATTGAGAATCTGAACTTTGTGAGCTTTAACAAGAACTTGAAAATGTGAAGTCATATTAACAATGTGGTGGACACATCTGATAAACAACTGTTAACCCAAAATATATTGTGAATCCTTTTTTTTTTTTTTTGACAGAGTTTCTCTGTGTAATTTTGGTGCCTGTCCTGGATCTCACTCTGTAGACCAGGCTGGCCTCGCATTCACAGAGATCTGCCTGGCTCTGCCTCCAAAATATATACTTACTTATGCATTTTATGTATATAGGTGCACTGTCTGCATGCATGTCTGCACACCAGATTCCATTATGGGTGGTTAAGAGCCACCATGTAGGTACTGGGAATTGAACTCACTTCCTCTAGAAGAGCAACCACTACTCTTAACCACTGAGCCATCTTTCCAGACATCATGAATCCTTATAACTCACAATATGATTATAAACTGTCCTTGAGATCTCACTAAGAGTGATGCACTGCTGGCAAGGAGAGAGGAGAGCCACACTTCCCATCATCCACTATCAGGGAAGTGGAGATGAACGCAGCTGGACACCAGCACATTTATTGTTCTGGTATCTCAGTCTGTTCAGTACCATCAATCAGTTAGGTTGCAAACAACAGATTTTCCAGTGATAAATCCTAGATCAAGGTGCTTGGTTGGTTTCTGATGGGAGCCTATTTTTCTGATTCTTAGATGATACGTTTGCTCTGTGTCCTCCTATATGGAAGGTGCTTTTATTTTATTTTTAATGAAGGATGATCCAATTCATCAACGTGCCAATAACCTTCTCCTTCTAGATCCCTCATCACCTAATCACATCCCCCAATCTCTATTGTATGACATTGCAAACTAGATTTCCACATCTCATTTGTAGAGGCACATTTAAATTACATAATACTAAAATACAAAAGGCAGCACACTGACACTACCAATTGCAACAGCAACACTCATTCATTTCCAATGTAAGGTAACTTTGTAGTTTCTTACAGACTTAGGCAAAACCTACTCTTTTAATGAATTTGTCTTTTAATAATTATTCTGGTTAGCTGCTTCCTTGTTGGGCAGTTTGGGTTTAAATATACTCTATCTCAGAATGTGACCATTATTTGTTGTGTGACCAAACTCTTTTTGAAAGTGTTATATGCATTAGAGTAATTCATTAAATCCTCATAGTACTCTCATGAGATACTCTTGGCTCCATTTGAAATTAAATAGAGCCAGGTGGTGGTGGTGCACGCCTTTAATCCCAGCACTGGGGAGGCAGATGCAGGTGGATCTCTGTGAGTTCAAGGCTAGCCTGGTCTACCAAGTGAGTTCCAAGAAAGACGCAAAGCTACACTGAGAAACCCTGTCTCGAAGAAAAAAAAAAAGAAGAAAAAGAAATTAAATAGAGAATGAAATATGCTAAAGGACTTCTTCAATACCCTGCACCAAGGGAATGCTGGACGTCAAGGTTTGACCTAAGCAGTCAGATTATAGTACCAGACTATTTACATTACTGTTTGTGCTAAAAGAAAAAGCCTCTTCAATATAAAGTTACAAAGCATACAACAAAACAAAGCAGGACAAAACAGACAAGGATGTTACTTGTAAATTAATATTCTGAACAGGGTCGTGTGTTGAGTGTCAACTGCATGTGGTATTGGTAGGTTTTAGGCTGTACAAATCAGAGGCTGACCATTTACATTATGGTTCATATGCTTATGAGGGGTAAACTCTCTTGTTTTCCTTCTGACCTGCTGAGTCCCTAACAAGGATCCCCAAACATATTTTGACTCAATACATATACTTCATAGTTTTGAAAGGAATATTCAAAGTTTTATTCTTAAATATTAAAATAAAATATCCTTAGGCTAAAATATACACATATTGAATACTATTAAGTAACTACTACTCTATTTGCATACCATTAGCCAGAAATCATGGGGGACATACTTAATGTCTTAGAGTTAAACTGGGTTTCTCTCTCTCTCTCTCTCTCTCTCTCTCTCTCTCTCTCTCTCTCTGCTTCTAAATGAATGCAAGAAAGATATTCCATGAACCCTGGTTTTTTTAACCACATATTAGTTTCACATAATAAACTTTTGGACAGAATGCATCCTTTAATCATCAAATACACTATTCTACTCTCAACAAAGTCACTAATAAATAATTATTTTAAAGTAATTTATATTTTATTAAAGTCTGTTAAGATGCAATGCTAATTTCCAAAGGCCATATTTTAACATGACAAAGTAAATTTTATAACTATTAATTCATAAAACTGAGAGTACCCAACTGAATGTGAAACAAATATACATTTATTTGAATTCCTAAATGAAATAAACTATCTCTCCACTATAAGTTTTAAATGTGTTTTTTTGCAGAAATTATGTAAAAATATTAATTTTGGAAAATACAATAAATTCCAGCTACATTTTTATTAATGTTCCATAAAATAATCAATCATAGGGACTTAATTTCCTGCTAATGTTCCCTAGAAAGAAATAAAGTGAAAAGATAAATATTGATTCAAACAGTAGGAAATTGTCTGGAGAGATGGCTTAGTGTTTCAGAGCACTGACAGCTCTTTCAGAGGACCTGGGTTCAGTTCCCAGCACCCACATGGCAGCTCACAACCATCAGTAACTCCAGTTCCAGGGAAATAATTTTACTCTTCTCTCCTCTTTGCTCCCCTGAACGCACGTACAGTTAAGTACAGTTACTTTAGGCACATACACATAAAATTATGTGTTCAAAACAAAACAAAAACCTCATTCAGAGAGTCAGCAGATGGCTCAGGAGACACACGTACTTGTTACGGATGCTACATCCCTGGGAACTGCATGATGAAGGAGAGAGCTAAAAGCAAATACAAGAAGAAAGAAATTCTGTACTCTTTAAACAGTTCACCAAAGTACTGGAAAGTATATTTATAATTTTTTAAATTATAAATTATAGCCATGAACAAGAAGTCATTTTGCAAAAAAAAAAATTAAAAATTCATTAGCAAAAAGAAGCAGTTCGATGTGCCTGGAAAGAAGACTCAGCCTGTAAGTGTGCTGGCAGCCAAGCCTGGTAACGTGAGTCTGATTCCCAAGTTTCACATACTGGTAGCAAAATATTGAATCCCAAAAGTTCTCTGGCCTTCTCATGTTGTGCTCCATGGTACATGCATGCCCCACCCTGAAATACACACTCAACAAAAATCATAACTAAGGATTTTAAACTTAAAAAAATACACCCTTATGTATAGGAATCATAAAAATGAAAAGATGAAGTCAAAGTTACGTCTGTTCTTAACAATTTTGTGTTTTAAGAAAGAAAACAGTTGTTACTGGTAAAACCTATGGAGAATTTGAATTCAAACTAGAAAATGCTGTGAGGACCATTTGGCTCAGACTGAGAAAGAAGGCTGTCTAGTCCTTGTTGCTAATGCTCTTTCATTTTCATGTGGAGGAGTCTGAAAATGACTCATGTATTTTCGGTGGCAGAAATTAGACCCAGATGTTGGTATGATGATGTGTGTCTACAATGAGGTCAGGTAGATACAAAAGTTATATTCCTCAATCACAGGAAAATCTTTCTTTATATTGATCATTGGCTGGGTTTTCTCAAGAGAGGAAACTTTTTTTTAAATTTTTTTTTTCTGTATTAAACACAGACAGCCTGTCAGGTGATTAAATATTATGATCTGCCCATAGCATGAATGCATTTCAAAGTCACTTCTACTTCTATTGGTAGTCAAATTTTGGAGAGAGAATGGTGAGCAGATGCATGATAAATCACATGTGCTCTCTCTTGCTCTCTCTCTCTCTGTTTTCACACACACACACACACACACACACACACACAAGATGAGTGCTCTCCCATTGAGCTACATCCCTAAACTAATTTAGTCTTTCTGTCAAGTTCATTTTATATACTATAAAATGTGATTAAGTGCCTACAGATCCAGAATGGCCTGAAATTGTTACTATGAAATATTATTGGACATAAATGCACCTTTATTTAATGCCTGATAACTCTGATATTGGGGTACTTACAGCTTTCATCTGGCTTCTGATTGTTAGCACATACCTTTCAGTCACTTACATTTAATGTGAGGATCTTTGCAAGGTTAAATGTTTAAATTGTGTTTTGAATTATTATATTCAGCCTATCAATATGATAATTACTTCATGTTATTTACACTTTTCACATAACAATTTGTTTGTTTGGTTTTTTTTGCTCTCCTAACCATCTGCATTGATTTGTATTATTTCTCAACTTTATTTCTTCTTTAGATGAAATAATTAAGTATCAAACCTCCCCATTAGCTACCTACATATTCTTTAGCTGTGGTTTAGTAGCTACTGCAGGGATAGAAAATGTACTCTGAACTGGGTACAGTGTGATAGCTAATACATTGACCATGTAAATAATGGTTGGATCTGAAATATGGCAAGTATTTAGCCTCTCTGGCTGTGTTACACAGTTTAGTTTGTATATTACTTAAATCCCATAGGACAGATATCATTAATTTCTACAACCAATTTTAACTTGCCTGTACCCACACATTTAAAAATTTTAATGTAATGTTAATTTTCCTTGAGGTATATTTTATTGGTTGTTTTGTGATCATCTCATACATGAGTACAAGGTACTTTTATCATATCTATGTCTAACTCCCCCACCCCACTTTCATGGCCTCGCCTTTTAAATTCATGTTCTTTCCTTCTGTGATTATTAAAGGTGTGTGTGTGTGTGTGTGTGTGTGTGTGTGTGTGTGTGTGTAAATCCTTCTGATTCCAATCAGTGTGCCTGCAGTCCCATATGTTTATATTTATAGGCCTGATCATTTGGGCATGGACAACCTTTCAGCGTCTTTTCCTTGAAGAAAACTAAATCTCCCTCCCTGAACTTCTTAAAAATAATTTTTATTGACTACTATTATTTCTAAAAATGTCTCTTAGAAAGTATTTTATTTAACTTTCATATTCAAGTTACTTTTACCACCTAAAATGATTTTAGATATTAGAATTTTCCATTGGCCAGAAATATTTTATGCTCACCTGTGGTGATATTTTAATTGTGCTGAAATGTGATTTTATTTGTACGTTAATAAATAAAATTTGCCTGGAGATCAGAGGTCATTTGTGAGCCAGGAATAGTAGTCAGGTGGTAGTAGCCCATGTCCTTAATTCGATCACATGGCAGGCAGAGTCTCTGTGTGGTCAAGGACACAGCCAAGCATGGTCAGCCTTGAGTCTTTAATCCCTGTATCAACCATAGAGACCAGGAGGTCTGTATAGACAGGCAGTGACAAGGAAGTCATGTGGCTGGGCTTTGAGCCAACGAGAAGGCAGAACAGGAAAGCAAAAAAACACAAGACAGTCAGGAAGGTCTCTCTCTCAGGGGAAGGACAGCAGTGAGTGGTAAGATAAGGTGGTCTCGGCTCTTTGCTGGTGCTCTTATCTCTTGGGCTTTTAACTCTGTATTTGGCTCTGTGTTTCCTATTTAATGAGACCATTTAGAATTTCATCTACTGTCAGCTGACTGCTGTCACTTCTTTTAGGAGGAAGCCGCTCACCTTCTTGCTTATTGACACTTTGTTTTAAATTTCTTATTTGATGGTTTTTAATCTTGCTTTTTATTACTTTACTTTTCAGCTCCTTAACTGATGCTAAGAAGTAGGTTTTGGTTGGCATTTTTCTTGTTTGAGGTTGTATAGATTTTTGAATGGATTCTTTTAATCTGAGGCTCTGTAGCTTGTTCTCACGTTCTGTTATCTTTGCTTTTAAGAATCCAATTGTGCACTGGTTGGAACTCTTCGTTTGTTGCTTTTTGTCTCTTTTGTTTTTTTTCTATATTTACCCCCCAATGTCTTTCCCATGCCTCAGCCACAACAGGTTTTTTTGTTTTGTTTTGCCCCATCTCTCAGCTGATTAATATATTTATTGATTTATTTATTTATGCAGTCTATTAGATATATGAAATTTAAAAACATGCATTTTTCTCTTCTAAAGTTTTGTTTGTGTTTTGAAAAATTTCTATTTCCTGGGAGTTTTTCTTCTTGCTTATATACCTGGTGATGTGATCATAGTTTTCTGGAGGTGTTCATATGAGAACTGCACTCATTGTATTGCATATGCAATGCTTTCCATATTTTTTTATTTTTTATTAGCAGTCTAGATGTACTGATCAAAACAAGACAACATATATGAAAATTTGTCACTCTACTGTGAGGTTGACAGATGAAGGGTTAAGGACTGATAAATGCATTTCAGTGTATGGTTGCGTGACTCAGGTGGGATTGTCTCTCTTTGGTTTGCTACTTAGAGCAGAGGCTTTCAGAACCCATCTGCATGCATGCACAGTGATCAGATGCCCTGCAAGCCACCCTCAGTGTTGCAGAGGTTCCATTTGAACCCGTGCTGTTCTCTCCCATTTAGCTTAGGAGTTAAGCTAGTTCTCTGCCTTTTCTGCTCTCAGTCAGTGGGATCCTGCATTCCAAAATATTATTGCTCCTGTTTTACAAGATAGCCCAGATTATTTTTCCTGTTTTCCTGAGCCACACTTAGTTTGGAAACGATGGCTGACCCCTAGAGTGTTAAGTCTAAGCTGTTGCTTTCCCTCTAGAGCCTGGTACCTCTGACACCTGCTTGTTTGCTTCAGTGACTATCCTGTGCCTCTAAAGCTAATTTTTCTTAGTCAGAATTAAATGTAAAGAAATAGATTAATAAACCCTGTGTCTGCTATGTTCCAAGTTATTGCTGGCTACTGGTAGCTCTGTAGTAATTTGCCTCCTTTCATGTGACTTGTTTTCTAACTCGATAAAGAGGCATTACAACTGACTGACATGGAAAATCAACACATGAACACCTACATTGGCACGCAATTATGTTAGATGTGTGCAAACAGTACTGTGGGAGGTCAAAAGAGGAGCAACTGGCATGACCAAGAGGTGGGGGCAAGGAATGTGAGTCAAAATGCTTCCCATAGTTCTCCCCATATTCTAGGAAGACCTTTCAGAGATTGAAAGAAGTCAGCCGCTACCATCATCTAGTTCATAAATAAAACTCAGTCATATTTACGTGGAACATGCAATTCTCATTGCTAATTAAAGTGCTAATTATGAGTTGAAACATTAAAAATGTGTTTGAGGATGTAAAATTTAATTTAAAATTTTAATCATCACAATTGATTTCTCCATAGGTGTTCAAAGCAATGAACATCCCACAGATCAGAAGCCCAGTACTGCCTCCCCCAGAACACATGCCGGAAGCCTACTCGGCGAAAATTGCGCTTTTTGGTGCCGGGCCTGCGAGTATAAGCTGTGCTTCCTTTTTGGCTCGGTTAGGCTATTCCGACATCACCATATTTGAAAAACAAGAGTATGTTGGTGGTTTAAGGTAATGAGTATATTTATTTTGTGTTTCAAAATGTCAAAAATATAGAGGGCAATCAATCCCGGGTGTGGATGGTTTTGTAGTCAAGGAGACACTTCAGGTTCACAGATGCCATCTTGCAAGTTCTTTTCCCAAAGACTCACTAATGATGTCATTCACTTGGAAATCTGAAGTTTCACTTAAGCGAGATTGATATATGATTTTCTCTGCTTTTTCTGAAGCTAGAGAAGTCAGGAAAACTTGATGATGGTGGAAACAAAACAAAGGAAAGTTTTAATCCCTAAAAATCTTTTGTCTGATGGAAATATCTAACAAGGATGGGCAATCGACCCGATGAAAGGTTGGCTCTGTAGAATACTGACTGGAGCATTCATAGTTTGATCTATATAAAGCATACTGTGCTGCTTATGTATTTTCAATTTAATATCATTTTAATTTTTTATTCATTATCACTTTTATCATCAGTGCCATTTTAGAGTACATTTTACAGTGTTTTTTTTAATTCAAGTAATATTTTTTCAATATTTGGTATGAGTCTTTATTATTGGTGTGAAGTGGAATTCAGTCACATAGTCATTTTGTTCCCATGTAGACCTATTTACGAATACAGGAACTGGTCACTTTGTATAAATAATTTTCAGATACTGAGGCCAATGTTTAATATGGATCTTGATTTACTTAAATAGGCCTTAAAAATAGACACGTATTATGTTTAGGCTAACAAATTTATTATAAGTAAGAAATGGATACTGCTTAAATTACCTGCTATAAAATAAGAAAGATATTGGATATTAGGTTTATTATATCTTTATTATATCAATCAAATTGTTATTATTATTCCCAAGTGACTTATACAAAACTCATAGATTATAAATTATAGACATTTGGATTATGTTTTTATAGTTAGCACTTAAGCTTTCTGTAGCTACTTAACTATTCATTAAGCAATACCTTTACCATCTTTGATAATCAGAAAATAAGTTTCATCTAATTTTGAAAGAAGTTGATGATACATTTTGTATTTCTTAGTATCTTTAAAATGGGTAATAAATGCATACATTTTAATATTAATTAGATGACTCTGTGATAACTCCAGATAATAGAAAATTATCAAAGTTTTGTTTCCTTGATATAAGCTGTGGTGTCTAAACTGTATATAAATATTAATCAAGTACTTTATCGTACTATTTGATTCATTAGACAAAACTACTTCACTCTCCAAACAAAAGCCTCACACAGTCCTATAACCCCATAGACAGCATCAAAGCTAAAACCGTTCTGATGTTCAAGAAATAATTATTTCTCTGTGTTGGTTATTTGTAAATAGTGAAGAATTCTCATTGTTTCTCATAAGTTCTTTTGAGGAAATAAATTTCTCTATATTTTATTTTGTGGAGAAGATACTGGCTATCATTTTAGTGCCATTTCACCCCAGCTTTATTAATTAGGAAAGGCATAATGTACTAACAACATGTATAAACATTGTAGGTTCTTTTTTCAATTATACACATCAATGAATATGTGAGTTAATTTTAAAAATACGAGCATAATTGTTGTGTACCCTGTTAGATGAGGGAAAATCTTTTTGCCCCTTAATTGCATTTTCACAAGAAGCCGAAAATGGAAGCAGCCTTGTCTGTGAATTATTATGGGTTGCCAATTTTAGTACATGATTATGGTTCTTAGCATCTCTGTATTTAGTTTTCATTCAAATGTGGAGTAATTTATATAAATTACACTAAATGTTTGTTTTTATGTATTTGAGCATTTTTAGTGAGAAAGAATGTCTTGAAACTCATGACTAAACAAGTTTTTTTTCTGTTGTTTTGAAATTTTATTTCCTTCTTTTTGTTTTGTGTCTTTTTGACTCTTAAGCACAACACCCAGGGTTGAACCTACTCTTTATGTACTATCTGTCATTATTATCTGTTATTATTATCATGCCCTATTAGAAAATTAGGAAAAACAATGCAGAGCTACTGAGAAGGACAATCCCAAAGCTTGTCTGTGAATTTACTTTCAGATGCCTCTTAGTCTATTGAAGTATCAGTCAAAAAGTTCCAATCTGAAAAGACATTAGATTAGTTCTGTATGGAAGTCTGTATCTTAACTTCTTTATATTTGGATATATTCCTTTATCTCTTAGGAATCAGTATAACAGCTATGTTTTAAAGAAATAACTTTAGATGGTAAAAATATATCTAAGATTGAATCCCTGTTTTACTCAACATAATTGATTACTTGTGATTCTGCAGTGGATATATTAAACTACCAGAAATTTTACTTTTGTTTGATCAAGCCTTCTTTAAAACAAAGCAATACAAAAGTTCTAATTAAAAGAAGATAATCTATGTCAAAGTTTAAAAAAAAATGGTGTCTTGGCATGATGGTGCACTCCTGTGACCCCAGATATTGTGAGATAGATGTGGGAAGATCAAGAGATCAAGGTCGTTTTCTACTGCCTAATGAGTTTAAGGCCAACCTAGCCCATATCAGAACATGTCTGAGCATATAAAATTAATGATTGAAGAGGTTGTTATGTATATATATATATATATATATATATATATATATATATATATTTCTTGATTTTAAATTTTTTTAAAAATAATAATAATGTGTATGATATTTTATTAGGTACCATACTCAGGGAAACACTACCCTTTGTTTTAGTTCTTTTAAATGTTATTGTTTTATAACAAATATACATCGTGTATTATTTCATGTTAATTGGCAAATTAACTGTTTCTAAGTAAAATACTTATAACAGTAAAAACTGTTTTACAACATGTAATACAATAAAAATTTAAGGATCAATACTTATCCAATCATGAACTGAAGCAATGTTTTGCCAAAATATAAGATGTGTGGTATAAAATGAATTGAAAATAATTGTTATTGATATATTCCATTATACATAAGAAGCATTAACATAGAAGAAAGACAATTTTTTCACATTTCTGCCACCCATCTGACTGTAGTGAAGGATTTATGCTCACCACAAGCAAACAGGTATTTTTTGAAACTTCAAATTGTTAAAAGAACACAAGAGGAAATAATTTCAAATGTTTTCATAAACTCAACAAATTTGGGGAATAACCATTTTTATCAAATTTGTCTCCTGTCCTCTTCTGTCCTTCCACAGTCACCAGGGTTTATGCTATTTATTCCCTTGTTCCAAATAGATATAAGATATGTGCAGTTATTTAAAAGTCTATATCTTCCAAGAATTTTCTTTGTTTCCTGAGCATCAGACTCTGACATTCACACCCTCGTCATTTTCTTTATTAAGCTTTGCCTTGCCCATGTGGCTCCTTCATCTGAGTTTGCTGTCTATCACTAATATGTGGAAATCAACTGTATACTCTTTAGTGTCCTGAAGTTGTGCTTGGTGAAGGAGCACTTTATAAAGTCCTCTCTTGTATGGACATCTACAATGTCCATTGTGTGTCATGTCTTGTAGTAGCTGCCAAGTGGTTCTCTTGGCACCTTTATTTATCTTGGCAAAGACATTTTTTTTTTTGGTTTCCAAATGAGCTTCTATCATTTTTCTACGTGGGATTGTTCCATAGCTTCTATATCTAAGAAATGAGTCCAATTTGTCTCATGTCTGGATAGTCACAGTTATTTTGCATTTCTTTCTTTTCCTCCTTCCTTCTATATTTCTTAGAATACCCATGATGTGCTAATCAATCAGGCACAAAGAGATTCCCAAATAATCTGGGGAGAATGCTTCTTCTTCTCATTAGGTTTATATGCCACTGATGGGCAGTCAGAAAATGGACAGCAGATTAAATATATATTTTGTCCGTAGATAATAAGTGCAGAGCACATTGACGAAATTGGACTCCACTGACTGTTTCCTTACAGAAAAATCCACTTTACCATCATTCTCATGAAAACATCTCTTTGCATTCATAATGGAAATGACAAGAAAAATCCTCCAAAACTTTGGTAGTTTATTCTTCAGGTTTTCTTACATCAGCTTACACAAACTCAAAATTCATATTCAATATGCATTTATATATAAATACAAATATATACATATGTATGAATAAACCATATAACATTGCTGTTCACAGAACTGAAAACTAAACACAAAATGTAAAAGAAAGTTTCATTCTAAAATTAGTATAAGTACAGCAATAATAGAAGTGTAATACAAATTAAAACTGAAATGAACTAGAGATTAGGAAAAAAAAACATAACAAAACAAAGCACAGTATTGTTTTCTTGGAAAAATAAAGAAAAATAATGAAATTTTAGCTAGACTAAGAAAAAAGGAGATAGGACATTAATAAAAGAAAACTATCAAGGGTAAAAGAAGATGTGGTGTCCGGTAACACAGAAAGGGGATCAAAGGAGATTTATGATAATGAATTATAAAAAAAAACCAAATTGAATAACCCAGAGTGAATTAGTGTATTCCTAGAAATATATTAGTATACAAAGAATGAAATCACCAAGAATCAGAAATGATGAACAAGCCAATAAATAGTACAGAAATAGAATCATTAATAAAATGTTTGTTATAAAAAATAAAAACTCAGGGCCTGAAGACTTCCCTGCCAAAATTTTCTTTTTTTTTTTTTAAGCAGTAAATAAATATTTACTCTTAATAATGCTAACTACAGTTGTGGCTGGGAGGCCAGCTAAATTAATAAGGATTGACAGAAATAACAAATATCTAGGAGACTGAGGTAGAAGGATGGCTGAAAGTTTAAGGCTGGCTGGGCTCATATAAGCCTTGACTCAAATAAATAACCAGCTAAACAAATAAAGCCAAAATACAACAAAATACCCTTAAACCAAAAAAAAAAAATAATACTTACTCTCTCTGTAATGGATTTGACTGACTTAGTCTTGTGTAGGTCTTGTACAGGTTCTTATGGATGATATGAGAGAATTATTGTGACAGCCATGTCATGTTCAGAAGACAACGTCTCACAGACTCCTCCCATTCTCCAGCTCTTGCATTCTTGTGTGTGTGTGTGTGTGTGTGTGTGTGTGTGTGTGTGTGTGTGTGTGT
>CABHPP010134787.1:0-14919 GCA_902168425.1 Peromyscus attwateri
CAGGCTCCACAGAATGGAAGGAGAGAACTGACTCTTCCAGGTTGTCCTCTTATCTAAACACATTCACCTTGTGATTCACATGCCCATCCTCTCACACATATCATACACGCTCACAGAAACCAGTGTAATGTAAGTTTAAAATGAATGCCTTATCAAAATACATTCGGTCCCATTTCCCTTTTCTATTTTCTGCAGCTACTCCAGGTTATGTTCTCCTGTCTGAAGTTTTGGAAGGGAAGAACACACCAATTAGTTATCCAATGCCACATGGTTAGTTCTGAATATGTAAACACAAGTAACATGATACAGACTGGTGAATTTGTATTTAGGAAAATATATGTATATATTTATACATATATACATACAATAATAATTAATGATAAAAGAGGCCATGAATTTGAGAGAGAGGAAAGAGGGTTATATGGAAGGTTTGGAGGGAGGAGGAAAAGGGAGAAATATAAATAATTATAATCTTAAAAAAATTTCAAAGGTACATTTGATGTAAGTCTTTACATTTGAATTATTATTATAAGCTTATATAGAGAATGTAAAATCTGGTATGCCACTTTTTCTTTTCATCCTCCAACTATATGTATTTGATATTTTAGACTTCACTGAAAGCAAACTTAATGGGAGCATTAATCACCATAGAGTTAAGGCTAAAAGACAGGAAAAATACCATGAGTGACTACATACAAGCCAGGATGTACACCAAACCACCAACTGCTAGTCAATTCTGTTTTTCCTGAGTTTAACTCCCAGCCATAAAAAAAATGTTCCTGGCAAACACATTTTGGAGGGCAGAAAGGAAAAAATAACATAAATCAGAACACTTGAACGTTGAGTAACCACTACAGGAACATTAAAACTTAACGCATGTTCCCCATGTGAGCATAGTGGAACTTTGGCTTAGTAAACAGGAACACATTTCTGAATAATTTTGTAAATTATATTTGAGACTTATTTATGATTAAGTCATTGCAAATATTTGTGAAGTTGAGTCAACAACATATCCTATATACTTAATCTAGCCTCCTTTTTAAATAATGTAGTGTGGTTTTTTTATTATTATTATTATTATTACCTTACTTTTATATTCTAAGAAATAAAGATCTCTTTATTTAAATCTCTTTTAAGTGAGATAGAATTATATTACTTTCCTCTCTCCAACTCCACCCAACTACCTTTCTCCAGTCCCTCAACTTGTGAGGTCTGTTTTTGTTTGGGTATATGTGGTTCCAGGGACATTTCTGCATTGGACAACCCATAGGGGGACTTTTTCATTAGAAAGGCTAATTCCCACCACCAGCAGCAATCCATTGCCAGTAGTACTTTGCCGAAAGTAGGACGCAGGAAAACACCCCCACACTTCTTTGTTAGAATGTCCATTGATATTGCCATTGTTACAGTTTTGTTTATACAGCCGTTTCTAGGAGAAAGTCTTCCATAGCAGAATCCCTGGTATTCCTACTCTAATAATCTTTCGGACCCCTCTTTTGTGATGTTCCCTTAAGCAGTGATGCTGATGGTGATGTAGATGTATCCACTGGGTCAGAGCTCCTTACCATCATTGATCTCTACATTGTGTCTAATTGTGGTTTTTAGGGAATGTCTCCATTTACTGTGAAATCTGCCTCTTGGAAGATAGGTGGTAGCTACACATCTCTGTGGATATAGTGATAAGATTTAGAATATATCAAGAAAGTCTAGCAAAGCAGTGGTAACAGATGATTTTCTAAGATCCAGGACCTTATTAGCCCTAGGAAGATTTTAAATTCTGAGTATCAGGCATGGTTTTCTTCCAGTTTGGTTATTTTTAATTGTGTGTGTGTGTGTGTGTGTGTGTGTGTGTGTGTGTGTGTAATGGGGGGTGTCTGTGTGTGTTTGTGTCTCTGTGTGAATAAGTAAATGAATGTAAGTCCAGCAGAAGCTAGAGGCTTTAGATCCACTGGAGCTAGAGTTGCAGGCAGCTGCAAGTTGCTTCACATGGATACTGGAAAACAAACTTGGGTACTGTGCGAGACCTTGGGTACTGAAGTACTTTCTTGATACAGTCCCATAACAGATATTTCACAGTTCTTTTGGCAAAAATAATTATTTATGTGTGCGCATGTTCATTTGCTTGAAGAGGACAAGAAAGGGTATTGGAGTAACAAGAGCTTTGTGATGTGGAAATAGGGTGCTTTGAACTGAATTCTGCTCCTCTGAAAGAGCAACAGGCATATTAACCATTGAGCCATCATCTTTCAAGGCCCACAAGGCCCCTTAAACCAACTACCTGTGCAGCATTTTCCATTTGACAAAAGAAACAATAAAAACTAGATCACACTGTGTTATTACTGATAAGAATGTATTGTTTGCTGTAGGAATAAAAAGAAGACCACCATTGCTGGTGCTTTATCTCTAAAATTAGAGTTCATGATGTTCTTAGATTCAAGGTTACTTAGCCTCACATTTTACTAATGGTAATAGGGATCATATAGCTAAATTCTGAAAAAGTGTACCAAATAGCTACCTCAAATGTTATACAATGATATCCATGATAGGTGTTCATTTGTTAGTCAATATGGAATAGCTAATTCTAATGTATCTTAATCCTGCTTTGAGATAGTATACATAATGTAACAAATAATAAGAGAAATACCGAGAATCTTGCTTCTCTGCCAACTTCATCTAGGGGAGATGATCTGTTGAGAAATTATTTAACATTATCATTATATCAATGACAGAACACATTTTAAAAGAAATTTATTATGCTTGAAAAGTGGCCTCATTTTGTTTAGAACTTAAGATCTAAACTAAAGTCTTCCAGTAATGTGTTCAATACATAATCTACATTGTTCAACTGCTGTGTGTGATATTAGTATTAGATATTCAAAATAAGACACAATTCACATATGCTTTTGATTAAATAGATTTTTAACACACATTTAACACAAGAACTATCTGCAAAGATGGCTATGTCTATTAGAAGATTAACTAATGCATAAATGTATATATAAATTCATAAGAGCCCTTTTGATGCCATCTGAGTTTTATACTAATAAAAATAAGCAATATGCATTAATTAGGTATAGAGATTTGATTTCATAAGCTATCATTCAGTTCTAAGTCATCACAAGTAATTTAAAATTAAATTAATATTTTATATTGGCTTGGCACATTTTTCCCAAGAAACTTTTCAATTCTTATTCATAGCAGACCTCTGAGGGTCCCTTGCCTGAGCAATTAAGGGCATGAAATTCATTTTTTTAAATGTTGTATTGAAATTATTTGTCTATTCCACAGAAAACTGACATTTAAATGCATATGCTTAAATAAGATCTATCACTAGTAGATATAAAGGTTTTCTGTATTTGTAAGAAGTAAGGCTTGTCAAGAAATAGTTTCTGTCAACCTGTGGAGCTGAGCAAGGGAACCATGCTGATGTTTAATAGCTCAAATCAGCAGAAAGGCAATGGGATTATGTGGGGCATAGCTAGTTTCACAATAATGGCAAGGAAAGTGTCTATTAAATAGTTGAATCTCTTCCAAACAAGTGGGCAAGTATTAAACTTGATAAAATGATTCAACAAACAAATTCAATCATTACTTTTCAAGTTTACCCATACTTTGGGACTTATTTATGCCTTGGTTATAACAGTAAGTGGATCCTGTGTATCCCACAGCCTGGAGTGTTTATGTAGATAGCAGTCCTTCCTCTTCAGAAGATGGAGTACTCATTCAATTCAAGTGTCATTCTCATAACAACAGTCACAAGAAAGTTCATTGTCCTATTTCATAAGATAATTGTTTTAAATTAATTTTGAAATAAATTTATATCTAGTGATACCATTTATTTTCCCTTCCTTCTGTTAGTAACATGGATAATATAAATCTGGATTGAAGTAATGAGACAAGGATAGGGAGGTGGGCCTACTAAATGATGATGAAATTTGTATGTCATTTATTAGGCCATCGAGAATGTCATATCACAATTCGTTGTTCATATGCACTGAATGAGTTCTACTTTAATGAGACAATGACTGTCAGTGTGGACTCACCTAAAGAGTTGCTTTTAAAAAATTCAGGCAATTATATCTCACGCCTGTTTGATCAGTAAAATATGGGTGATCTGACCCTCTGTGTTATTTAAGAGTTCCATTTGCAATTTTCTTGTTCACTACCAGCAGTTCTATATGGGATGCCATATTCCAAAGCCGAAGATGAGATGACAAAAAACGATTGATGCTGGAATCCCAACAGTAGTTAACAGAATAGAGAATTTGGCATGTCATTTAAATTAAATTGTTTAAAGCCTTAGAATTTGTTTGTGAAACATTCTACAATAAAAACAGAGATGAGGCTGTGCCAAGAATATCATAATCCCAAAAGAAAATGTTTGCCTGATGTTGTCTTTAGAGAATCATATTTAATTCTCTGTCTTTATTAGCTGTGAACCTGGGGTCCTCTTAAGGTTTCTTTTGTTTCAAGTTCTACTAGTTTTTCGTACCTCTACATCTAATTCTTGCTCACTGAATAAGTGTTAAATTAGCTGTGAAACCACTGTTTCAACACTATGGAACTAGTGATGCCCCACATATATGTATATATTTATACACATATGTAAAGAGAGAAAGAACATCTTCAAATTCAAGTTCCTTCATGCAAATTTCTGTTCATATGATAGAGTTATACATACATATTTATAACATATGTTATTTCTACTATATGTTATACATATGTATTTATTCTTACATATTTATGTATCTAAATGGCAAGAAAATTTATAGAGTTCTCATCTTTTTCAGTGTAATCTCAACTGACTTCCCATTTTCTCCCAAATATTCAGTTCCGAGGTTGTTCATATCAAGAGTTTATATACCTAGTGTCAGTCCCTCATTTGATAAAATTTAAATATGGGTTTGAACTCAAATTTAACTTGAGAGAAGTGAAGGAATGTGGGGATGAGCTTCCATATTTCTTCGTGAGCAGCTGGTCCTGAGCCTGATGGAGGTCGCCACAGTTCCTCTGGTTGATTCACTAGACAGTGAATCAACTTCTCCACGTAGATTAAAACTACTTGCATGCTTGATCTGTATTAACCTTTCAGGTCAGTGGGGCACCATTTAGTAAATTGCATTGTCTTTTCACGAATGAGATCGAAGCTACCAAAGAGTTGTTTCATCTGACTTAGGAAATAAATTTAATTTCCTTTTATGCATTTTTCTTTAGATCAGAAACACAGTTGAAATCTTTAACAGCAAAGTGATGATGGATTTCATGTAAAAATGATTTTCTCTTCATATGGTTTAATAATCTAGAATCCATTAGCAAGGAAAGCAAAAGTGAATGAGAGGGTTTTTGTTTGTTTGTTTTTCAAAGCAGGAAAGCTCTAAATAACCAAGCCATATATGAAATCTGCTGTTGAAGAGGAAGATAGATTCTTAATGAAAGAAAATATTAAAAATAATAAAATCTGAGATGGTCTATTGTTTTCTTTTTCTTCTTAAGAAAGAAAAATAATTTTATTTTAAACTAAGAGTCATGATTGAAACAATAAATGAGCAAGAAGAGGCAGAGGGGTGCAAAAAGAGATAAGAAAGTGATCTGCCCATATCTGAAGGAGTTTCTCCTTGTGCATTATGATATCTTTCATTATAGAGTAAGAAGAGCAGAAACAAATATAAAGTCTGTATGATTGTTCAGGGAATGGAGTTGCCTTCAAGTTTCTTATATTCTTTCCTGTATAAAAGATTAGGCTATACCACAAAAAAAATGGAAAGGAATAGATAGTGTGGTGTGTGTGTGTGTGTGTGTGTGTGTGTGTGTGTGTGCGCGCGCGCGCGCACGCGCGCACATGTGTACATATGCATGTGCTAGGGTGTGGAAGAGAAGGACATTTGGGAAAACAAAAGGGCATTGTAAGGGAAGCCATAGAAGAACTATCAAGCACACTCCATAACTCATATCTTTCAATGAGCGTTTAAATGACCTCTCTCATAGGGCATTTGGGTTTTTTCTCCATCACTCCAGTGTCAAGGGTTCCTTTGGGAAAGGTGCATAGCTTATTTCATTTTCACACCTCATCACTTGAGTAGAAAACAGCATGCAAAGGGAAGTTTAAGGCTGTTTAAATGACAGTAGATGAATCTAAAATGAATAGCAAGGTGAGAGTTATGTACTTGTGCTGTTAGCTTGAAAAAGACTAGTTGGACCCAATACATGGACTTTTAAAACAAATTGAATACTGGGTTTGATGACCAGCTGATGAAATGTTCACAATTAAAAATTCAGAAGCAGACTCTGACTACAAGGTACAATGGTAAGCAAAGGGTCGAGAGAGGAAGGACTGGAGTAGAAGTAGAGTCCGCTACTTACAATGGTATGGAGTAAATAAGTCTGGGGTATGGCGGGGAATCTATGGAGATATTTGAAGTATCCTGGAGTGATGTCATTACTTAAGATGGAAAAGTTTACTGTGAACCACATACTAAAATACCCTGCAGGGAAAGGATGTGTCTGGGACTTCAAAAGTAGATGCTGAGCCATATAGAAAGGAGAGATTTGGTATATATCATTCTCATTAAAGAACTATCACTCTTATTCAGGAGTCTGAGTTTCAGTGGTCTCTAAGGAGAATTATTTAATTGAGAAAGGAATTATCTTTCAGTCTTTAAAATATGTAAAAGAGATGGGATACAATGTAACACCTTAAAGACAGAGCAAAAAAAGGTGACCATAGTCATTTTTTCTCTCTTTTTTTTCCCTTTTGTACATCCCCTAACTCCTCTGAGAGTCTCTGTACCTCACATCCCATCCAATTAAACATTCTTTCTGTCTTTCCTTAGAAAACAAATAGGCATCAAAGACTAATAATAAAAATAAATAAATAACATAAAAATAAACAGACTGGAATAGGGCAAAATAAACAGAAGGAAATAGGCCAAAGAAAAAGCACAAGAAACATATAGAGACATAGAGACACAGATGTTCACACACAGTAGTCCTAAAAATATGCAAACCTACAAAATCTGAAGCCACAATATATACACAAAGGACCTGTAAAGTGAAAAACAAACAAACAAAAAATCAAACAAACAAACAAAAGAAGCCCTGACAAAGCATCTCTAAAAATCCCATTCAGTTCATTTTGAGATGGCTGCATACTGCTGAGCATAAAGCCTGCCCTTAAGAATGGTTTGTACTGTAAATAAAGATTTTGTGACTGGCTTGATGTTTATGTTTATCTTTTGATGACAGGCAAAGTATCTTTCTGTACCAAGGACATTAAAAGGTAGGGGTGAAGGCTCTATGTAAGCACCAGCTCAACATCTCCATGTTCAATGAGTTTGTAGGTGTTATATTCATCAATGTGGCCTTGCTGACATTTTGGGAAGAGCAACCTATAGTCTTGGCAACACCTTGGCATTTTGGGGGATCTTTGTGGGGCACTGTTAGCCAACAACTGGATTAGATGTAACCCAATACCAGTATAGAACTGGAAGCTTTGTTTGGTGATAAGAGATGGGCAGTTGGGACTTTGTCTCTCCATTATTTGGTAATTTCATTTATATAGCCTTCATGTATGTATATGCTTTAGGAAGTTTCTACTGTATTCGGTTTCCATGCAACCCCAAAAATATTCCATCATTTTATCTGTCTCTCCCTTTATTCCTTCCAAGAATAACCTCTCTCCTACCCTTCTCCCCTTACTCCTCCCATCCAGCACCCTCATTCCTTACCTATCTATTGTATTTAGCTGTCCTAATGGGATCTTCATGTTTCTTCTAGCACCTTACTCAATGCTATACTACCGGCAATACATGTTAGGGCAATGGTGGTTCAAAGCTTCAAGGAGTAACCAAACAATAACTGATCTGACTAAAGACCCACTACGCAAGATGGAATCCATACCCAGCACTGCTTGGCTGACCAAGAACATGAGATTAGATAGCCCAGAGACCTATGGGAAAACCAAATAATACTTGTCTAAAAATAATAAGACCAAAAAAAAAAAAAAAAAAAAGCAATCAAATGACTCCTAATGACATTCTGCTATACTCATAGATCCATCATTATCAGAGAAACTTCTTCCTATGGCAGATGGGAACAAATAAAGACCCACAGCCAGATAAAATGCAGAGAGTGAGAGACCTTGGAATGCTCAGCCCTAAATGGGATGTTTCCATCAAAGTCTTCTCCTCAGAGCTCAGAGAACCCTGTGGAAGAGGAGTCAGAAAGACTGTAAAAGCCAGAGGGGATGGAGGACACCAAGAAATTAAAGCCCTATAAATCAACATGAGCAAAATTCATAGGAGCTCACAGAGACTGAAGCAGCATGCACAGAGTCTGCACAGATCTCCACCAAGTCCTCTGTACTAATATTGGGGCTTTCAGTTTAATTTTTTTTTTTAACGGAACTCTTGAGTGTGTGAACAAGTGGACCTCTGATTCTTGTGCCTTCTCTTGGGCCCTTTCTCTTCCATTCGTTTGTCTTGCCCAACTTCAATGTGATAGCTTATGTTTTATCTTATTATATTTTTATGTTTAAAAATGTATGAATGAATACCCATCCCCTAGGGTAAAGATCAATAATTGAACCTTCATCTATACCTGTTGGAAGGGAAAACCAGTTTTCTCCAATGGAGTGGCACTGGGTATATCAACCATTCCAGGGCAGGCCTCATGTTCAGAATTAGTTGATTAACATATAATTGACGGTATAATTTTTTTTACCTGCTTTTGTTTGGTTACAGTTTGGTAGGTTTTTGTTGTTGTTCGTTTTGTGTTTTGTTTTCCTTTTTGGTTCTATTGGGTTTTTGTTTGATTTCTAAGAAAGCACTTAATGTTGGGTGGGTAGGAAGAGGGAGAGGATCTGGAAAAATTCTGGGGAGGAAAAGAATATGATAAAAATATATTTAAAATTTAAAAACTGTTTTAAGTAGATAAAAGAAGAATGGTTTGTATTCCTCAAGAGACTTCATTGCAGGGAAGAAATTTTTCTGCCAGTGGTTATCAATTGGTGGTGGCTTCTGGGATAGGGATGGTGGAATGTGTCTATTTCTCTTCTCAACAGTGGGACACAATCTAGCACAGACCCATGCAAGCCCTGTGCATGCTACCTCAGTCTCTGTAAGCTCATATGTGAGTTGACCATGTTATATTAATAAGTTTCTTCCTTGGTGTCCTCGATCCTCTCTGTCTATTACACTCTTTCCACCTCATCTTCCTCAGGGCCCCCGAGACCTGCAGGGGGTGGGACTTGATGGACACATCCCATTTAGGACTGAGTGCTCCAAGGTCTTTAACTGTGCACACTGTCAGTGTGTGTCTTTGTATTTGTTCCCATCTAATGGAGGAGGAAGCTTCTCTGATGATGGCTGAGTAAGGCTATGAGTGTAGTAGAATGTCATTGGGAATCATTCTATGGTTATGTTCTGTTAACAGTGACATCTGGTTTTCCCAGAGGTCCCTGGCATATCTGGTCTCAGGTTCTTGGTCACTAGAGTAGTGGCAGGGCTGGGTTCCATCTCATGGAGTGGGTCATACATCCAATCAGATATTATTTGGTTACTCCCACAAGCTTCATGCCATTATGGCACTAGAGCATCGGGTACCCAGATCATCATGATAGTGTGAACATTTTATAGGTGGGTCGGTGTTCATATTTCTACATTGGCACCATGCAGAATACCTTCCAGTAACCCAAACACTGGTTTGTAGTTGTGAAGTCTCTAGGTAGGCAGCTGCTAGACTTCTCTGTGTTCAGTGAGTTGTGTAGGTGTTGTCTTCAGCCATAGGGCCTTACCCTCAGTTTGTGGAGAGCAACCAATAGCCTTGGCAATAGCCTGGGCTTGTTTGGGGGTTCCTATGGGACCCCTTTGACCAGTAACTCAGTTAGATGTAACCTATTCCTGACACTAAAAACTACATTTGGTGTCAGGGGATATTCATTAGGGTCCTGTCTCCCCTTATATTGGGCAATTTTATTTATATCACCTTCATACATGTCTATATTTCAGGAAGCTTCTACTGTACTAGGTTTCCATATGACCCTTCCAATGGCCCTTATCTTTAGCTAGGCTACCTAGTAATTATTCCCTTTCCATGCCTCCATCCTACATTTGATCCTCTTGTTCCTGCTCACCTCCATCCATAACTATCTATTCTATTTCCCCTTTTTATGGAGATCCATTCCACCCCAAGCCTCTTTACTCTATACCTAACCTTTGTGGTTCTATGGATTGTAACTTACTTATCTAAAATTTAACAGCTAATAACCACATATAAGCAAATACATACAATATGTGATTTTTCTGGTTCTTCAAATGCATTGATCAATATTCTGGGTTGTTTTTTGTTTGTTTTATGTTTTTGTTTTTGGGGTGTGTATGTATGTGTGTGTGTGATTGTCTGTGTGTGCCAAAACTATGCTTTTTTTTGTATTGTTATGATGTTGTAATACAATTTGATGTCGGGAATGGAGATATCTTCAGCAGTATTTTTATTATTCAGGATTGTTTTAGCTATCCTGGGTTTTTTGGTTTTCTGTGTGAAGCTGAAAATTGTCCTTTCAAGTTCTGTGAAGAATTGTGTTGGAATTTTGATGGAGCTAGCATTGAATCTGTAGACTGTGTTTGATAGGATGGCCATTTTTACTATATTAATCCTAATGATCCATGAGCACAGGAGATCTTTCTTTCTTCTCATATCTTCTTCAATAGCTTCATTTTTTTTTTATCAGAAAAGTCTTTTACTTTCTTGGTTAGAGGTACTCCAAGGTATTAAGTCTATTTTAAAAGGCATTGTTTCCTTGATTTCTCTCTTAGTCAAATTTATGCTGCTGATTTTTGCAAGTTAATTTGTATCTAGCTACTTTACTTAAAGGGTTTTATTAGCTGTAGGAATTCCCTGGTAGAATTTTCTGGATCATTTATGTATACTATCATATCATCTGCAAATAAACATACTTTGACTTCTCCTCTTCTTATTTATACTTTCCTTGGTTTCTTTCAGTTTTCTTATTGCTCTAGCTAAGACTTCTAGTACTATATTTAATAGACATGAATATGAATAGGAAGAAAATGGACAGCCTTGTCTTGTTCAAAATTTTGGTGGAATTGGTTTGACTTTCTCTTCATTTAATTTGATGTTGTCTATGGGTTTCCCATAAGCTGTCTTTATTATGTTGAGTTATATATTGTATTCCTGATCACCCCAGGACTTTTACTTATCATTAAGAGATGTTGGATTGTCAAAGGCCTTTTCTGCACCTAATGTGATGTGGCTTTTGTCTTTTAGTAAGTTTATATGGTGGATTACATTTATTGATTTATGTATTTTGAACCATCCCTACATCACCAAGAAGAAGCCTACTTGATCATTTTAGATGATCATTTGGATATGTTCTTAGAGTTGGTTTGCAAGTATTTTATTGAGAATTTTTGTATCTGTGTTCACAAAGAAAATTGGTCTGTAATTTTCCTTGTTGGGTTTTTATGTGGTTTGCATATCAGGATACCTGTGGCTTTGTAAAAAAGAATTATATAATGTCCTTTCTGTGTCTATTTTGTGAAATAATTTGAGAAGTATTAACATTAACTATTCCTTCAAATTCAGTTAGAATTCTGTGCTGAAACCATCTGGCAAAGGCCTTTTTTTTTTTCTTTTTAGTTGGGGTTTTTTTAATTACTTCTATTTCTCTAGGAATTATAGGTCTGGTAAAATTGCTTATTTATTCTTGATTCAAATCTGGTATTCTATATGTAAAGAAAATGATCCATTTCTTTTAGACTTTCCAATTTGGTGAAGTACAGGTTTTTAAAAATATGTCCTTTTGGTTGTCCCTGTGTCCTTGGTATCTTGTTTGTAGCTGGAGTTTTCTCTCTGAGTCCCGCCAAGTCCCGGCAGTCCCTTAGCCCACTTAAAAAATAAACATACAGACGCTTATATTATTTAAACTGCTTGACTATTAGCTGAGGCCTATCATTGTCTAGCTCTTACTCTTATATTTAGCCCATTTCTATTAATCTATACTTTGTCATGTGGCTTGTGACTTACTGGTACCTTACATCTTCCTTGTCCTGGCGGCGGCTGCAGGCAGTCTCTCCCTCTGTCTTCCTGTTCCCTCAATTCTCCTCTCTGTTAGTCCTGCCTATACTTCCTGTCTGGCTACTGGTCAGTCAGTGTTTTATTTATACAGAGCATTAGATATCCACAGCATCTGTTGTTCTGTTTCCCTTTTCATCTTTAATTCTGTTAATTTTTCATGGAGTGTTTGTGGGAGTCAGGGAGTTGGTGACTGAGACAAATAAATGGGGTCATGGAGGAAGGCTGTAGGTGTCTAAATAATCTGCTCCAGTGGGGCACAGAGAAAAGGGTGGCTGCAGCAAGTTGAGCATAGTAATTTACAAGTCATGATTCCTGAAATCAAGGTTTCTAGTAAGTGTTTTCTGACTGACTTGGTAAGAGTAATGCTTTTGACAATATAGGAAGATGGAGACAACAAGTCCACTATAATATAATGTTATATGTTTAGAAAAATCATATATCATATCACATAAATATCTTATATATGAAAACCACAGTGGCAAGAGTTTGAATTTAGGCTCCTGTGCTTCCAAGAAATTAAGAAATAGAAATAAACATAACTGGACTCTGAATGAAAACAATATGTTTTTACTTTCACTAATATCTCACTTTTATTTTCTTATACTTAATAAAACATCAAAGTGAAATAACTGTTCGTGTGTCACAATGAGAAGCCACACTTCATTTGATTTTATTAATATGTACATTTATCAACTAGTATATACCATAGTGAATAATTTATATGGTATATGAATAATTTCCACTGGTATTCACATGTTTCAAAATTTTGAGTTACTATAGTCACTAACAAATTTCTATATTTTGTTATTTGTAAAGTGTATTCAGTGCATAAATAACATTTATGTGTCCTAAAAGTATTCTATGAAGTTGTTCTCCAAAAATGTGCACAGCGCACTCTCATGTTTCTATCTACTTTAAATCTGTTCAGGAAATCTGCTCTCTCATAGCATAATGGCACATCACTACCAGTGGCTTTTTGTGGTTCTTAAACAGAAACATGACATATATAATAGAAAAAGTTGGCTTCTTTAACCTCTACAAATTTATTTTCATCTTCCTGCAGTCTGCAATCCAAATGCATTGGGATCTTTTTTTAATGCTTGCTTGGCTTTGCCTTTTTCTCTCTTTGGTCCTTTCTATTTATTTCAATACCCTGAAACAGTATTCTTTTATCTCTCTACCACTGTTTTACCTATTTTATGTATATTCAACTTTCTTATTCTACAAAATCAGAGTAGAGATAGTATTTATAAAATCCAGGACTGTGTGAGATACACACACACACACACACACACACACACACACTCTCAAATTTAACCAAAAGCCCTTGAATGTTATATAGTGACATCTGGCAGCTTTTACAAAACACAAATGTGTAGCTAGAGTTTTCCTGCCTGGCCCACAGTCAGGATAAATCTCTTTCACCTGCCAGTCCCACAGCCGCTCAGACCCAACCAAGGAAACACAGAGACTTCTATTGCTTATAAACTGTATGGCCGTGGCAGGCTTCTTGCTAACTTTCCTTATATCTTAAATTAATCCATTTCTATAAATCTATACCTTGCCACACGGCTCGTGGCTTACCGGCATCTTTACATGCTGCTTTTCCTGGCGGTGGCTGGCTGGCAGGCTGGCAGGCTCCTTCTGCCTTCCTGCTCTTTTTATTCTCTCTGTTAGTCCCGCCTATACTTCCTGCCTAGCCACTGGCCAATCAGTGCTTTATTAGCAACACATTTGCCACACAGAACATCCCACAGCATATCCTTCCATAGTATTTTCATACTAGGAAATACCTGTTAAATGTATTTCTAACAACAATATGGCTCTGGGGCAGAGAAACTTATATATATATATATATATAATTCAGCAAAGGTATAATACAGATCATATATTCAATTATACACATCTTAAATATTTGTTATTCTCTGGGGTTTCCTCCAGTTCCACTGCTGATGGTGTAGTAGTCACAAATTTTGGGTGAGTCCATAAGTTATATTTATGCATAAAGCCTCTATTGATTGTTCTGGTTTTACTTTTAGACTCTGATTTTCTCAAAGACATACATCTTTGTGAGTCCAAAGCAATGTGCTCATGCCCATAAACACTTCATAAATGAGCTATATAGAAACAAATTTTCCTGTGCTATTCCTCAGAGGCCACTGAAACATCAATATGTATTTTATTGTGTTCTTATAGGGGTCAAATTACTGTTATTGAAACTAAGAATTGAAGCAAGGACAGAATTTGGGGATGAATTGTTTTGAACAGTTAACATAAACTATTTTGTTGAAATTCAAATATCTATTTATTTACTTGGTTTTACTAAAACCTTCTCATGGAAAAAAAAGATGCTGAAAAATATAAAAACTGTTTGTAGGTATAGTGCAGTATTGATCTCTCAAATGAATGTTTTATGACTGAAGAGAAATAATGAGTTAGATTCCTGAAAGAATTTGGAGGATCATATTAGTTGTAAATTCCCCAGGATTTATAGTGCAAAATTTTTGCATTACTTGGGTAATGTTTTGGCCCATTTTCCTCTAATGTCATGAGTATCTGAGATAGTTAACTTACAAAATTTTAAACATCTAGTTCTGAATTTTCTGTCAAAAACTGAATGGCCCATTTTGGAGGGAGACTTCTAAAGAGATTCAGGGTGACTATGTTGAGATCAGGAGAGAGCATGATGCTTACCTCATGGCCAGACAGCAAACGGGAAAAGGATGAAGCTGGTACCTCAAAATCTCCTTCAGTATGACCCATATGTCTCAAGGACCTTTCAGAAGGCCCTACTTCCAAAGTTTCCCTCACTTTGGCTCAGCACTA
>CABHPP010134787.1:14929-40495 GCA_902168425.1 Peromyscus attwateri
AACAGATGATAGCATTTCATGGTACTCTTACTGGAGTTGATGACTTCATATGCACCTTCTGCTTTACAGTCAACCATGGCTCAGATGTGAAAGCTACCACAGGGGAGCAAGCACAAGTAGGGAGCTGAGGAAGCATGGATTTCTTTTCCTTTTTTGATGATATCTCTAGAGAGTGGAAATTCTGAGGGAATATTGGAAAGGTTCAAAAATGGTTGAAAGAGTACATTTCCAGAACAATTCATAAACAGAATTTTTTTTAAAAAAAGCACTATTTGTGTTTGTTTTTTGCTCTTTTTGGGAGCCCACCTCCCCGCTACCAAATAAATCACACATGTAGGCTTATTCTTACTTAATTGTGAATGCCTGGCCTTAGCTCGGCATTGTTTCTGGCCAGCTTTCCTTAACCTAAATTATCCGGACTACCTTTTGCCTCTGGGCTTTTCCTGTTCTCTTCTGTAAATCTTACTCTTACTCTGGCTTGCTGTGTAGCTGACTGGCTGGCCCCTGGAAACCACCAGATCAAAGAAAGAGTAATAATAAAGTTTTAGAGAAGACTTTCACCAGTGTGATTGGCAACAGAAATAGACCACAACTCCTCAGTGCAAAGCTAAGACGCATGAGTGGCAATAGGGATAATTTTGTTGTTTCTTTGGCTTTTCTTTAAAATTGAAATTACTGTGCTTTTAGGTAGAATAGTGTTATTCAAATTGAAAGAAAAAGAAACCATGGAGTATAGAAACAGATGAGCAAAATTTGGGAGAAAATTAAAAGAAATGCGAAAGTAATAGTTTTCAGTCTTGATTTTAGTCCGGTAGGGATAAAAATCCTTGAGATTTCACTGACTAGGAAAAAGACCCTTAACAGTGACATCACATCTGAGGTGTCAAGGAAGGATGGAGTTAATGTTAGGACAGAAGCTTCTCACATAGATCTCCATCAAGGAGATAGCCAAGATGTACCCAGATGCTTATTTATCAGCACTTACCAGGACACACATGCACACTAATGTGTTATGCTGCTCTGATAGCTGTTTTCTATTTATCTGGATGGTACTGCAGACACTCAGCCTGCCTTCTGTTTAATTATCACCAGTTAGTACTCAAAAATGCAAAGGCTCTTCACAATGACTCTTCCACATGGCAATTCTCTATGTGTTGTACGTAAGAGGGCATTTCTAATCCCATGTTCTTGCTTTCTAACATCCATAATGCATTCTGGAAACACTTTTGACCTTTAATGCATAAAAATATATTCAGCTGACAGTACTAGAGGCCACAAGAAGTTCCAGGAAAGGAAAGGATATTATATTGGATTTTAAAATTATAAAGATACTGTGGAGATGCCATCAGTGAAACCATCAAATATGTGATACTGAACAGATAATGAAGTATTAGTAGATGCACTTTAAAAATAAGAAAAGCACTTCTACAAATCTAAGAATGAGAAAGAAAAGGAAGACTTGAGGGAGAACATGATATATACATATGTATGTATTTATTCCTATATAATTTATATTATATATAAGTATATATATATATATTTCTGCTTAATATATATTTCTGCTTGAGAATATATATTTGTGCTTTATGCATATGTGCATTCATAGTGTATGTATGTATGTATGTCTGCATAAATATTCAGTCATTTTATAATTTTAGGGCGTTTGAAGAAGATGCAGAGCAATTCTCTCAGTTATATCAGGAGAACATTTCTCCATCTATCATGAGTTCACTAAAAGAGGAATATGCCATCAAATGTCATCCACATGATCATCATTGAACCATGATTCTCATTAAACAATATATTCTGCCACCCATATGACTTAAGAATAATGCTTATCAAAGTTGTTTAATTATTGCAATTATATTTATTGCAAAGCAATCTGACTTTGAAGCACTGATTAAGATTAGTGGAAACAATTCTACATTCCCTCCAATTCTGAATTTTCAGTAAGCACCTTAGCCAGAGCAGCAGAATCCGTTGTACTGACAGCATATAACTACCTCCTCCAGTTTCAGAGGTTGTAAGCCCCCACAAAAATATGAATATTTACCTGTTATGATTTTCATATTTAAGTAAATATGAATACTTTATGGTGAGATACATATGCACGATATATCTTACATTTCCAATCATAACTAGTATTAATGCTAAGAATTGGTGGTTTGTTCTCAGTTTACATTTAATTCTATAAAATAAGGAACAAAGGAACCAGGTGGCATTTTTGCTTTAGCAATCTGTGCCTATTCAGTAGGAAACATTAAAATGTAAAAGACCTTATAAGCTCCATCTGCCCAGATACCTGGTTTTCCATCTTCCCATAGGTGCCAAATATTCACATTAAAATTCTCCCTGAAGAGTCCATCACTTAAGATCACTACTTTATGCACTAATTTAGTTTGGTATAATCTGCTATAGAAATAGTGGGGAAGGGTCATTATATGGCACAGTTTATGATGTAGTGAAAACACGCTGTGAAAATGATTTCTAAAGAAGTTCTTTGGAATTCCAAAGGGAAAACTATATGAACCATCTCTGAGAAGATTTAAAAAGAACATCATCACGTGTTCATCGGTTTGGAGTGTTTAAAATGGTACCAGGTTTCATTAACAATTGGAAGCTTTAGATACGTGACATTATTAGTATAAGATTTATATTTGTGTGCTAGAAAAATCTGGGTGAAACTTTGTCATCAATATGTACACAAGTTGACCCAATGGCAGAGAAACAAAGGAACGGTCACTTTGTGAAGTTTGCTGTGTGTGACTTTTCTTCTCAGTTTTCAGTGGTAATCTTTACCATATTGGTGCTGATCCTCTGACTCTAGAATGTCAATCCCCTGGGTCCTATGATTCTCTCTATAGGTCATCTAGAAGATTCTTCTGCAATTTCTCACATAAATCCATAACACCAGAGGATCCAGTTCAAATTCCTAAGTCAAATAAAATGAAGGTAATAAATTAATAAGTCACTGTCTAAATCTCAACCTTCTTAATGCTGTGACCATTTAACACAGTTCCTCATGCTGTAGTGACCCCCAACCATAAAATTATTTTATTTACTTCATAACTGTAATTTTGCTCCTATTATGAATCATAGTGTGAATTTCTGATATGCAGGCTATCTGACTTGCGACTCCAAAGGAGTCATGACCCACAAGTTGAGAAACACTGCTCTATATAAACATTTATTGACTTGTAGATTCAATAATTAATAAAGTATTACCAATGTGGAACGTTTTCTTTTTCTCAAAAATAATAGCATGCAGAGTATACTCCTTCCCAGTTATAAACCTAATGCTAATGAGTGTTGTAATATAAGCTGTTATTCTGTGTGACAATATATTTGGGAAAACGACTTTAAACAAATCATTTATTTTGACTCATGGCTTTAGAGGATTCATCCCATAGACTTTGCCTCTGTATTTGGGGCTTATTGAGATGCAGAATTTTATGGCAGTGGAAACACGTGACTGAGAACGTTCATCACCTCAGAGCAGACAAGAGGCGGAGAATAGGAGGTAGGGTGTGGGAATGGAAGGATACTCCAAAGACCAGCCCCTACTTACTCAAATCCTCTAGCTGGCTTCATCCCCTACAGTTTACAGTATCACTTAAAATAGCCCCACGATTAGGGGATCAATACATGAGTCTTATGAGGGACATTTCTTCTTCAAAACACAGCAAGGGTACCGTGAATGCTGTATTATCATTGCTTCAGGGAAAGAAAGATGAAGAACATTTTCATTCTAACATTTATGGAATGCTCATTAATATAGCTGCTATAATGAAAGATATTGTGATTTAAAGACTTTAAAGCAATTCTATTAGTATATACCTGTGAATTCAACAAATACAATTTTAAACACATCTGCATTTTAAATTTCAGGTAGATTTTCAAATTGCTTTATGAAAACAATATGTAACTGTTAGACATATATCAGCCTGTAGATCCAGTGAATGAATTGAGTTTCTATCAATGTAGTAAATATTAAAGGCAAATTAATTAACTAAAAAATATCATAACTTCCTTTTATCTAGTTTAAGTTTAATGAATTCTTAAATCAAACAAAATGTCATTCCCATATACTTAAAGGTACAAGGCTTACAGAAACTGCAATTTCAACATTCTTTCACATTAAATATGTCTATAAATCAGGGGGCACACTTCATTTCCTTATAGGGCTCTATTTTTTTGCCATCTGTTAACATGGCTTCTTGCCCATTTGGGACATATTCAGATTATATAGGATAGAAGAACAACCTTTCTGTCATGCACTTGACTTAAAACTGGCCCAATTACTTTTGGAGAATATAAGGGCACAGAGAATAATCAATACAACATTGACCTAGACTATTTTGGATTCCTAAGCATCCTGTCCTAGACACTGAGACACAGAATTATTCTTTATTAAAACTAGTAGGAAAAGTGAGATATTTTTATGTTTAGTTACTAAAGACTTGGTTCTGTTTGATACAATTACTAGGTAGTTTTGCAGCAATGTATTCATTCTAAGTTCACAAACACTATCTGCATTCTTTTGTTAAAAATCCATCTTCATTTTCCTCCATTTACTTTAGACAAGATTGCTCCTATAACATACATCTGAGAAACCAAATGGGCTCCTGCCATTACATCATTTTAAATCAATATAAAATAAAGGGAAAATTTATCTTTAAGGGAACATTTAACATGAAATCATGTAGACCTTTTGTTATCAAGACTATTTAAGTGGCCACACTTCTTATTCCAGAGCATTTCACAGATGCTGTGTGCTGCTGTGATAAACAGATTTATCACTATTTCATCCTTTTGTAATTTTGATCAAAAGACTTTTTACTTTTGCTGTTTATTTCTAACCCTTTGTTTTATATACATAATCGTACTCAAAACCAAGAGACTTTTAACTCTCTAGAATTTTGAGTAAGATAAGGAACTGGTGATCCAGGCTTAAGAAAAACTCTGTAGTAACTGAAATTGTTTGGGAGCTTTCTCCCTGTGTATTTGATTTTTAATTCCTATCTGTTCACGTACATCACATACTATGTTAACCTATTCCAGTTCATGCTAATGTCCATTAATACCTTCACTGACATTCAAACTAGGAATTATTCCAAATCAGGTAATTATGCTTTTCAAAAGAACATTATTTTAGTGACCCTACTATGATATCAGTTACATTGTGATTTTATACCCAGTAACTGTTATTCTTCACTGAACTTGATAGTTTTTAATGATCACAGAAATGCTTATGTTCGTACAGAACCACACAGCTTGTATTTCTTTTACCACTCACCACTCAAAAGATCTATGAGATATTAGATACTATATTGTCAATCTTGGCAGTGATGAGCAGAGTTCTAAAGTTACATTCCAGTTCATTTTATGAACTACTCCTGCATATTCACTCATCCATCCTATATTAACTATGTGTACTATGACATCAAACGTATAGATAAGTAATTACATGATAACATTGGAATCGTGGCCATTGTATGCTGGTCAGCACCTGGCCAATTTTATACTGCATATATTTTACCAATACTGATTATATGTAAGAAAATAAAACCTAGAGTCTTTAGAAATCTAACTATAGGCTTAACACCCACCCTCTCACCAAAATTCTTACTATATATCCCATGTTTTCCTTCAAATCATTACATAGCTTAGGCTAGTCTCAAATTCACAACAATCTTCCTGCCTCTACCTCCCAAGAGTTAGGATTAGAGATGTGTCCCACCATATCCAGTTCTTCAATTTTCATACATACACACACACACACACACACACACACACACACACACACACACACATATGTACATATACGTGTGTGTGTGTGTGTGTGTGTGTGTGTGTGTGTACGTACAAGTTTCTAATACTGGGAGGTGAAGCTTCATAAATTTAAGTCATCTATAAAATTTACTGTTGAGGAACAACTACTAATCCTCTAAGCTTATGTTTCTGATATTAAAATATTAAACTGACTTGTGGATGTCTCATTAGATCCTTGAATGGAGCTAATGGTGTGGGGCACTTTTAATCTGGTCATCTTTCCAAAGCTTTAGAAACAAAGACAACTAATATTATGTTCTTGACCCTAGCGTTTAGCTCTGCATCCTAACCTGAGAATATTCACTAGGTGTTTGGAAAACAAGTAAAATAAACCACCTGGAACATCTTGTCTGTTTTCTGCCAAATGTAATGCTTAGAAAGACTTAAAAGCTTAATAAGTATTTATGTGAATATAACATACAAGTTTGGTGACTTTTTATCAGTGAAATGATATAGGTTTTTTTTTTCTTACTGTTTTAAAGTGTTTTTTTTCCTTAATCTCACAAAATAATAGTTACTTACCCCATAATTTTGTGAGTAGAGTAATTCTTCTGTATAACCAGATTATAGGGGTGCTGGCCACTAAGTAGTTCAGGAGAACTATGTGCCAGACTCACTACTAAAGCTACATCACCAGGAAAAGTTGGTGCAGATATAATTCCATTGTTCCAAATGATACATTGCTTAAATACAAATGCATTTTGGCTTCATGAAAGTATAACACATAACCTTTTCTTTCTTTAGTACTAAGTATATCCAAAGTGCATTGATAAAAGTTATTATACTCTCAGTAATTTTATATTTCTATAATATTTCTAGAAATCATCATATATAGTGGTTTCTAAACATTTCATACTGAATAAATTGTAGTCTTATATAGGTAAGGAATATTTTATTGTTTAAAATAAGATGAATTATAAATGTGGTGAGGTTTTACATTTTGAAGAAAACAGTACTATCTCATGCAATGTGGCTTTGGAAAACATGGCTGATACAGTAAATCTGCAATCCCAATATAGATTACCATACTATGTAACCATTAGTGTCAGTGGACAAAGCTTAGTAGGGCAAAATAATGTGAGTAAGTGTTCCCCAGACAGTATTAGGGATAAATATATAGAAACATTAAGCTGAGGAAGTGATACTTTGTAAAATAGAAGTGTCATTAAAGGAAAAGGAACGTGGCCAATGTCAAAAGAGCATTTTGTGACATCGCATGATATGGAAATAAAGGAATCACATGTTAATCTAGTACCATACAAAGCCAAATTTGTATAGCTTGTTTGCCGTGTGTTGCTTATATTTAATGACTGTGAATGTATTCTAGGAGTCATCATGGAGGAATTAAGAGTACTACCTCTTGCATGAACAATATCAGCTTTCCAGACTTAGAAACATTCAAAGGTTAGGCCTTGAGATGCATATCCATCAGTTAGTACAAAACTGACCATACTACTGAATCTCAGTTGATTACAGGTAGGGTACCTACTTAGTACCTGCTTAGTGCATGGGAGCCATAGATTCAGTTGTCAGCCCATGTCAAAAACCAAAAACCAAAAACCAAAAACCAAAAAAAACAACAAACAAAAACGGAAAGGAGCATGAGAAAAATCACTCCTTGGCACAGATGTTGAGGGCTATTATGAGATTCATTAGAATTCACAGCTAACCCTGGGGAGATACCCAGTCATCAGTAGAGCACTTGCCTTGCATATGTGAGGACCCAAGTTCAATTTCTAGAACCTATATTAAACAACACAACCAACTTAAACAAAAAAACAGGCATGGTTGCATGCTTGTAATCCTAGCACTAGGGAGGCATTGACAGGCATATTCCTATAGCTACCAGAAGGCAGCCTAGTCTAGTTGAGGAGTTCCAGGCCAAAACGAGACTGTGTCAGGTAGACAGTGCCTATGGCATGACATCCAAAGCTGTCCTCTGGCCTCCAAACACATGCGTACAAAGCTTCAAACACAAATTTACACACGTGTACATGCATACTTATACACACACACACATACAGAGAGAGAGAGAGAGAGAGAGAGAGACCCTCAAATTGATTAACAACTATCAACAGAGAAGACACTCAAATTGATTAACAACTGTGAACAAAGAGAAAGGGTCATGTGACAAACTATAATCTTCAAAGTTATTGTTCTTTTCCTGTTGTGTGGAATGGCGTTTGCTACAAGGCATTATTCAGTTGATCCAAAGTATAGGGCCTTTTCCTAAAATTCGACTACCTAATGCTGTAGATGTTGTATAAATAATAAACACCTTATTCTAGTGATTCATAATCTCCATTGTTCTAAGATAAAAAACAAAGGTTTTGTATGGAAGATCTGAATATTTTAAAATCTACCCCTAAGCAGGATTTCCTGGGTATATAATTTAAGTTTGTTCTATAAATCGTTGCTCTGAACAGAGCGACCTAAGTAAACAATAATAACCTCACACAATTTGTAGCATCCTCAACTTAGGTTGCTTTAGGTGGGTGGGTGTGGCTTTAAGTTTTCAGGAGACTGTAGTCGACTTGTCAGTCAAGAGTATAAGTTTCTGAGGACTTCCTCCAGAAGTAAGAAGGTTTATTATTAGGCTAGCTCCTTCAAATAGCTAGGAAAAGTAGAAGGCTTCAAGTTGTGACTTTGTGCTGGGGAGAGGTGTTACTCATCACGTAAACCCCTCTACCAGATCAGCTGTATTCTTCAGAACCAGAGGTCAAGGAGAATTTGGTGGAAGCAACAGTTCCTTCCAAGGATGCAGTATAGAGGGAATCCAGTCAACAGTATGTGTAGGGAGCTCTGTGCAGGGTCAGTCATCCTTCAAATAAGGTCCGGCATCTGAGTTTACAGATACTCTCCAAATAAGATTAGAAGGAGAAGAAGAAGCCCCTCTGAGAAAGGAAGAGTCCTCTATTTTGAGCCAAGCTCAGAGAGCTCTCCAGACGTGGTGGACTGCAACCTTAAATGCGAGGTTCTCCAATACCCACCAATGGTATAATTTGAGAGAAATCTATACAAGTATTCAACTAGCTGGAAAACAAGGCATTGAAGGTCATCTTTGAGACACTTAGTCAAAGTTAGCTAACAAGGTTGTGGAAAGAAGAAAGGAATGGAACAAATGGAGAGGGGAAGAGGGAAGGGAAGGGAGGAAGGGTCTCCATGTGTTCTGGACTCTTGCTAGTCACTGAAAGCAAGCACTTTCATAAAGTGAGGACAGTCTTCCAAAGTTCACTGCATGTGTTAAATTTGTCAGAGCTTTGACACTTTTTTCACTATTAGTCAAATAGTTGCAATATACCAAGGCTTTCTGACGTCATAAGTAATTTTTCAAAATGTCTTATTTCTCTTTTATTTAGTTAATTTATTTATTTCACATGCCAACTGCAGTCTCCCCTCTCTTCTCTCCTCCCATTTTCTCCTCCCTCCCCTCTGAACCTCCTCCCCCATCCACTCCTTCTCTGTGTCTGTTCTGAAAGGGGCAGGCCTCCTGTGGGTATCAGCAAAGCATGGCATATCAAGTTGCCTTAAGACTAAGTTTTTCCCCTTGTGTTTAAGCTGGGCAAGGCAATCCAGTATGGGGAATAAGTTCCCACAAGCCAGCCAAAGCAGTAGGGACAGACCCTGTTTCCACTGTTAGGAGTCCCACAAATAGACCAAGCTACACAACTGTCACATCTATGTAGAAGGCTTAAGTCAGTCCCATGAAGGCTCCCTGGTTGTTGGTTTAGACTCTGTGAGCTCCTATGAGGCAGGTTAGTTGTTTCTGTGGGTTTTCAAGGATATCCCAAGAAAATGGTTTATTTCTAATTACATTATTGTTTCAAAATCAGTACATTAAAATGTCTTCCTAAGGGAATATAAAATTTGATGGTGCTTACATGTTTTTTATTACTATTATTTAAAAGATACTCACAGTGCTAAACATGGATCAGGACTATAAGATATACCAATGAAGAAAAAAATCAGGAATTCTGAAGAATCCAAGACCTAGACAAATGATAAAAATGTATATTGTTAGTATGTAAAATACATACATTTAGTTTATAGATTATTGATTGTGTGAATGTTAATAGAGGTATGTAACATGAAAGGAACATTTCTGCTAAAACTCTAAATTTAGCTGGATGTCCAATATTTCTTCTGGCATACTTTACAAGATTCTCAAACTATCTATCACAAAAAAATAGTTATATGAATACTTCCCTTGTCATATTTAGTTTACACTATTCTATTTTAAACAGCATAGAGTCATAGACAAAAATAAAAGTAAATCCAATCTACTTTTAAGAGAAATAGTTTGTTAAAAGTGTTCATTTGTGTGTCTATCCAAAGACCTGAACAAGAAGATAACTTGACAATTGGATTCACATGTAGATGTTTTACATACTTATTTGTCTGTCAATATTTGTGCCTAAGAACATACATGAGAGCCTTTAGTGTGTTTCCAGCTCAGTCAGGCTTAGAGGTGGTTGAAATACTCTGAATATTTTAAGGCTCTGAACATTTCTAAAACTTAACACATAGTGATCACATTTGATTTCTCACATCTCTTCCTCTTTTTTCTCTGTCTCCCTTTCCTGCTCCCTCTCTCTTATACGTGTATGCTTACTGGGTGCTTTTCCAATTCCTTTTTGAAGTCAGAATCTGTCCATAATGAAATGAGATTTGTGATTATGCTTTAATACAATCTAGAAGAAAATCAAAATCCTAGGAAGTCCAAAGAAGTAACCACACAATTTATCTACCTGAATACAAAGTGTCTAATTTTTATATGGTATTTACCTAATCTGTAAGCCTAGTTCAATGGGATGTGGAGGCAGGGATGATGCTTTCTGTCTGCTAGACAAATTCCAAATTTAGTTAGAAATTCCTTCTCAAGGGAAAAAGTGGGGGGGGGGGGCGGGGGGGATTATAGAGCTTCATACTGTCATACTTCTCTTGGCCTTTAGGCACACATAGACACATACAGTGACGGCCATGTGTGCATGCACCATACTCCGACATTGCATACATTCAAGGAGAGATGGAGATAGCCACAGAGAGACAGACAGACAGAGAAATAGAGAGATAGAGGGAGTCAGAATAGGATGTACTCTTATCAGAGTCATAAAGCAAAGGCTGAGTTTTCTAAACTAAAAAATATAGTAGTCTTCCAAAATAGTGCTAATCAGAACAAAGACTTCATACCAAAAGGGGAGGGAATCAGCAGATGGCTTGTAAGAAAAATCCAAACATGATTTCAAACACTATCCCTAAGTCTGCCAATGGTTTGTAAAGTATTTTCAGTTCATTTAATTAAAATGCCACATGTGGATTTTAAAGCACGATAAAAAAAATTAGTGTTTTTCTGCATTCTGAATAAACAGACAGATGGTTTAATAGCATACAAATTGAGATTGTTTTAACATTATTATGCATCCTTGTGCATTAAAAATTCAGAAGTTTTCAGAATGCTTTTCATTTTTTACTTTTCTAAGTCCCACAACAGACCCACCTGGATAATAACAAAAGAAAACAAATTAAAAGGGATGAAATTGCATTGGCCCTTACTCTGTGTCGTGAGCTGTCCTTTGATAATACTGTCTCATTCTTGCTTGGCAGATACATAATGATGCCAGGTAGCTTTGTCTAAGTCCTCAGCCTGCACAAAGAGGACATGAGAAAGTTACTGCTGCTCTCTGAACTCTGGGTGTGCTCCCAAGTGAGCTGACTTCTCTCAAGGATGTAAGGTCTCTTGCAAAAGGTTAAGCGTATACCATCCTGGGGTTGGAATGGCAAATTTATGTCTACTAGGAGCTAAAACTTTGTTGAATTTGCAAGATTTTGTGCAAGCCACAGCATTTACAGGACAGGCAATATTCTTCCTTGAGTAAGAATTTATATTCTATGGCAAACACTGAGCAAAGGTTTGTTAGAAGAGCCTGCTCATTGAAAACTGTGTAAATATTGGCTGCTCGAGCTCCGGTTAAAGTATGTTGCCTCAGTTGGAATTATTGCATGGAGTGCTGGAAAGCCATGCTTTGTAGAGTGGGTACAGTTAAACTTGTGCTGTGTTTTTAAAATTATATATTGATTTTTATATATGTATATATATGAATGTGTATGCACACACACATAGACACATATACACCTATACATATTAGAGGCATATGGGATTTTCAATTTATAAAAGGAACCAATATGTGTGTATATGTATGTATGTATGTATGTATGTACTATATATCTGTATATAAATCTATATCTATATATATGATGGTAGTAACTATTTTTCTGAAGTAAATGTCTAAAACTGACTTCTATTTATTTCACTCACATAGCCAATAATGTGGAGACATGGGCTTCACAAATTGCAGAAATCAAATATATTTAAACCTAAAATTTCAGAAATGGAAATTAAATTGACAAATTAGATGACAGATGCTATCACTAAGCCAAATGCAATTTAGGATATATGCCCCATAGGAACAATCAGAGGTTAAATTATAAACTTGTGAAATTAAAATAAAACATCCTAAAACATCTGTCAGTCTTAGTTAACTGAGAAACTATAACTTACTTTAATGTATACATTCAGTGAGCAAATGTACAGTTGAATTGTCTCTGAAATACATGGGGTATATTGTTTAGTGTAGACTTCAGGACATGGCACTCACAGAAGAAAATAGAATATAAGAGATAGAAAACTCTGTAGACTGTGGTTCAAGAGCTGGCTTAGTGGTTTAGAGCACTTGCTGCTGTTGCAGAGGACTCATATTAGGTGGCTCATAACTTCCTTCAGGGGATCCAACACTGTCTCTGAACTTCACAGGCACCCACCTATCACCACACACAGACACACAGATACACACACACACACACACACACACACACACACACACACACACACAAGACACGTACACATAAATTATAAAATACCTTTCAAAACAGAAAATTTATAGATTATTAACTTCAGGTCCTCAGTTACTTTTAACTCTTGGCTATTGAGTGGTGTGTGTATGTTGTTGTAGGAAATGGTGATAGAGAAGGGTTAAAATGTAATGCTTTTCCAAAGAATAAACATGAAGAAATAGAAAATGCAGACACAGAGGCAACCATTATGCCTTATCTTTTCATCCCTTTACTCATGAATTAATTTTGTTAATCTTTCACAAATCCAAGATGAGACAGGTGCTATGCCAGGTGGCAGGAGATGTGGTTGATATATTGTGCACCCCAATAAACTTATCTGGGGGTCAGAGAACAGAACAGCCACTATATTAAACATAGAGGTTAGGCAGTGGTAGCACACGCCTTTAATCCTAGCATTCTGGAGGCAGAGATCCATCCGGATCTCTGTGAGTTCAAGGCCACACTAGAAACAGCCAGACATGGTGACACATGCCTTTAATCCCAGGAAGTGATGGCAGGAAGCAGAAAGGCATGAGGGCCAGGAACTAGAGGCTTTTTAAGCTTTTAGGCTATTAGCAGCAGTTTGGAAGAGGACTGAGGCATTTGGAAGAGGACTCAGAGGCTTCCAGTTTGAGGAAACAGGATCAGCTGAGAAGTTGGCTAGGTGAGGTTAGCTGTGGCTTGTTCTGCTTCTCTGATCTTTTAGATTTCACACCAATATCTGCCTCTGGGCTTTTTATTAATAAGACCATCTAACAATTTGTGTTGCAAGGAGATGGTGAATCAAAAAAAAATAATGGCCCATTCTCTCATGGAGATTAGAAACAGCTGGAAGATAGATATAAAAAAAGGTAAAACTCATTACTAAATAATGATGCAGATATCATTGAGGCAAGAATATCAGAAAAGATAGCTGGAATAATGTTTTTTAACAAGAGGAGAGAGAATTATCAATAAATCAAAGACCCAAGTGATATTAAGGCAACCAAAAGCTAAAAGGAAGAAAAAAAAAGGTGCAATTACCAGCACACAGTACACTTAGGGTCTCATACAGTACCTAGCAAACTCAGGACACATGCAATATGTCCCATGATTTCTTGTAAGGAAACTTTAGAATAGAGAGTGTCAGTTAATATCCTTGATCTGTTTTTATATCTGCCTATCAGTGAGTGATGGAATAGTGAGTTAAATTATGTGCTAAGTATTACACTGTCCTCCTACGTGGGTTTTTTTTTTTTCTGACACCGTTGACTGGTGAGATGTTCTCTTCACACAAATGGCACTTTATCACAGTGGTGGTCCTGGGGAACCTCCTCAGACTCATGCCCTTGTATCTGCCTTTCTTCTGAAGTTGGAGAAGGCACCATCAATTGCTGTCTCTAATAGAAAGTGGTAGAAGAGACATTTTTCCAGTGGTTGCATATGAACTTATGATGAAATGCCAGCTTCTGTATTTGTAGTTTGGGTAGACAGGAATTGCCATGGCCAAAGTTAGTTCTCCTGGAGAGAACACATATGGAGAAAGAGAATGGGTGATAATTGAAAAGGACCTGAGAAATCCATCTCACAATAGGAGTTGATGCCCAAGATACATAATTCTAATGTAGCCCTAAGCATGGGATTCCGTCTATGTTCTTTACTTGGAAAAGGATGTAAGTACCATGGGCAGGGGAATGAAGTAGGTAAGGAAAGAAAGAAATCTACAGATGTGCTTTATGAAGAATATTAGAAAACACATAGCTGAGACAAGTTCCCTTCAGAGGTGTGATAGCAGTATAGAACACACCATCATGTCCTACAGGATGTCAAACTATTCATTCTTTTGAGAAGGTTACTCCAAGAAGCACTAACACTCTGGCTCTTCTGCTTTGCTTTCAATAAGGTACAATATACCCTCACTCGAGGACAGTCCCTGTAGACAAGGAGGCAGAGGCCTGAGGTGAACCGTGGCTGAATAGACTGAGCTCTGAACACTCTGCCTCTTAACAGAGCAAGAACTTTTCAGGCTCATAGCAATGTGGCTTTGCATCTTAGCCCATCTCTATCTAGTCTAATGCGGAGCACTTCCAACTGAAAATACCAGTATTAAAATCTAAGTTTGACTTGGTTGAATAGTTTCATGTTATATTCAATAGAATTGATAAGTATTTCATTATTGGATTGTGCTGAGATATAAATGAAAATATTTCCTACTTTCATTCTATTCCAACAGAACCAATCAAAGTTCCTATAACCTATTGGAGGTAGGAATTACATTGTGCAATCATTTTGACAAAATTGGTGGCTGGCAGGTCTGTATAATATGATCATATGAATTGGATGACTTCTCAGAAGAGAGGGTAGAAGGTAATTCCTCAGAAACTTAGGATGCTGTTTGTTCTTTGCCAAATTTTCCATAGAAAACCTACAATAATATATGGCAGACACAGACAAGTCAAATGGAAGTGATGCATTTCAAGGAAACATTTCCTGTTCCTGAATTCAGAGCTTATAAAAAGAAATCAATCACAAGAATGCTAGATATTCATGAGAGGAAAACCCAGGCATTGTTGATTATGTGTGCATTCAAAACCAGGGCACAGAAATGTGAATTCCAAGAGAAAGAATGTGCCAAAGGACGAGGTCAAAACCCGCAGAATGGTGCTCAGAGCTATGCAGAGACATTCTGCATTTTTGTTGTGGTGTCCCCTACATTACTTCATCTGATCTTGGGAGTGGAAAGTGAGTGTACATCCTCCAAAAAGAGAGCAAGGGAGTACATTTGCATCCCTTGCTTCCTTTACTACAAGAAAAGAATTAGGGAATTAAATGTCAAACCAAATCTTGTGTTAGTAAGGAAGGAACAAACTTCAAACATCTAGCTCTAGGTTCAGTGCTGCGCTGCTGTTCACAGCTCCTGGACTCTTCTTCCTCCATACAGTCTGTCACTTACTCTGAATCTGTAAACTTTAATGTCAGGATCTGACTTAGATGAAATAAGTATGCTACATTTAAAGAGGAGTGTAGCACGAATCTTAAATGGTCTTATTAATACAATCAAACCTGAGGCCAGTTATTGGGATGGACGCTGGAAGATCAGAGAAACAGAACAAGCCACAGCCACCTCACCTTGCCAATTCCTCCGCTGATCTTGTTTCCTCAGACTGGAAGCTTCTGTGTCCTCATCCGAATGGGTCTCAGCAGAACTGCTGCTCAAAAGCCTAAAAGCTTAAACCAGGCCAAAAAAGCTTCTAGTTCCTGGTTTTCATGCCTTATATACCTTTCTGCTTTCTGACATCACTTCCTGGGATTAAAGGCGTGAGTCACCACGCTTGGCTGTATCCTTGAACACACAGTGATCCAGATGGATTTCTGCCTCTGGAATGCTAGGATTAAAGGCATGTGCTACCACTGCCTAACCTCTATGTTTAATATTATGGCTGTTCTGTCTCTGACCCCAGATAAGTTTATTAGGATGCACAATATCTTGGAGACCACAATACCACCACAGAGGAGTGAGACAGAGGTGAGGGGAGGAAAGAGAGAAACAAGGGGGGTGCTTTTCTCAGTATCTATTCTAAACTTGTTTTTCAAGGAAAATACAGAGGATGCAATGACCAAGTGGTCAAAGAGCATCTTTCAGGGAAGAAAAATGAATCAGTACCAATAACTAATTGAACAGCCAAAGAGCATGAGCTCTATAGTCCCAACTGAAGTGCTGAGCAAATACTATCAGAAGGCATAGATGATAGCTTACAATGCAACTTATTCTTTTCCAGATGGGCTATACATCTTCAATAAGTATAAGATCTAGGGATATATTGTGTTCATTTTGTGTTAAAAACCATGCAAGTAATTTATCTGTCTGCCTCATAATGGAATCAGAACCCTCTCCTTCCTGAGTGTGCCCTAAAAATATTTCCTGAGGATTTCTTCAGGCTTCTGCTACTTTTCCCTTTTCAGATACAACTGAGCCAGGAACTCTTGGCTCTGTTATTCCTGCTATTATTTTAATTGGCTTTATTTTCTCTTTAGCATTTGGCATGGGCAGTACAAAGAGTGATTGTCATCAGCAGCTAGCACAGAAGCTGGTGCTATTAAATATTACCTAACTTTGGGATGGGCTTTCAGGTGAAAACTGTTCACATTAGTATGCTCTGTCTTGCTAAAAGTCATAAAAAAATCAAAAAAGGTCTTTATTCAACATGATGCATGTTTTACTATAAACAAACCATATTGGAAAAGGTTAATCACAGGCTGAAGGTTAGATTTAACTTTATTCCACTTTTTCTTACGGGATACCCACAAGAAGCATGTCATTGGAGGATATTTTGAAAAGTGTTACTTACTAAGAGTCATATGAGATTGCTTTACTAAGAATCTTCTGTTGCAGGATATTTGATCACACTGACACTCTGTTAATAAAGTTAACCTTGAGTCAGGAGGTGGAGTAGGTGACCAGCTGACTATAATTAGCCATTGAGAAGCCAGGAATACAGATAGAGAGATAGAGGAAAAAGGAAGGGAGGGACTTGGATTTTTTTGCAATCCTTTTGATCTGGAAAGAGTAAAGAAAGGGTCAACTGGTTGTTCCTCTGCTGCTTTTTTAAAAAAACTTTCATTTTACTTATTCTTTGTGTCTTTCACATTGTACCTCGAAATCCCATCCATCTCCCTTTTCTGTGCCTCAAATGAAACAAAATAAAAGTTAAGAGAAAAAAGGAAAGAAAAAAGGAAGAAAGGGAAAATCTTGTCATGGAAACTGTAGTGTGAAACAGTGAGCCACATAATAAACCCCTTTATCCATACATTTTTTACATAAGGCTTTCATTGCAAAGAATCTCTGGTCTAGTTTGAGGCCCCTGGTCTCTGCTACACCACTGGTGCTCGCCCCTCACTTGGACTCTTCTTGGACATCCCCATTGCTGCCCTTTGTCATGGAGCTGTAGCCCTGAGTCTGCAGTACCAACGCATTTCCCCCTCTGTGATTCAGCAGATCACAGATGGGGTGGATGTTGGGGTGGGCCAACATATAACCCTGGCTCTGTGCCAGTGTAGTTGCAGGATGAGTTAGCCCACTATCTCTCCTATGTCTTTACAACCAGAGTGAGCTCTCCAGCATTGCCCTGCCTTATTCTTCCCATGTTCAATGATGCAAAGGGTGGGCCAGTTCTCCTGCTTTCACATCCTTAGGGTCAGTTCTCCCACACTTATACCTTCAGGACCTATTCTACTGTTTTGCCCTGGTGAAGTGCAGGGGCCACTCTCCTGAGTGCTGCAGCTGATGAGAGGTAGGAACAGCTCTCCAGTTCTTATGACCTCGTGACCAGCTCTTCTACCTGCCTCAGAAGTTGATATATGGGGGCTGGGGGAGGGCCTCTCTCCTTTGCCCATGGTGCCACATGACTGGTGAGTTATGGAGACAGCTCTCTCTTGCTCACAACACCAGGGCAGTCGCGACCACCTCGACCAGCAAGGAAGACACAACACCGAGCTCTTCTGCCTGTAGTTTATTCAGGCCTTTGAACAATCTTCTGACTTCTGACCCACCCTGGGAAAGCCTCTCCCGGCCTTAAATAGGCTCTGGGCAGCCAACCCCAGGTTGCCACATGGGCATTGCCCAATAGGCTCAAGCATGCATAAACAAGCCACAAATTCCGCTATAGCCTTATATGGAGTTGTTTACCACAGGGAGCACTCGCCGTAGGGAAGGCGGAAACCAGCGCCATCTTCAAGGCGCGGCTACACACAGCTCCCTACACAGGTCTGGCTCACCCAAACCTCTGTCAACAGGGTTGGCTCTGTTGTGCTATCCAAGTGAGGTGTAGGGCCTGCTCTCCCAAGTGTTGCAGGTGGTCCTTCCACAGCTTTTTTTGATCTATCAGGTTTTTACCCCAATATCTGACTCTGGAGTTTTTATTGACAATAAGGCAATTTATATAAATGCTTCAATCTTTGGGGAAAAGACAAAGAGAATCTACATTTTAGACAATATCTGTGCATATTTCTTACTCATGAGAAGCACTGTATACTTGCATTTCTGTGTTATCCTTGTCAAGACACAAATGTTGCATAGCTCTTTAAATTGTTTTCATTTTGTTTCATTTATTTGTTTAGAATGTGTGTGTGTATGTGTGTGCTTATGTGTCTGTGTGGATGCATATGCATGCATATGCAGACATGTTTCATAGCATACATGTGATCAGAGAACAACATCTTACAAGATGTATTACTCTCCTTCAACTACTATGGTCCCAGGGATTATACAAAAGATGCCAGCATGCTGATAAGTGCTTTACCATACTAAGCCATCTTTCTGACCCAAATTTCTTTGTATCTTGAGATTAGTGCCTATTTCTTTGTTGTGATATTAGATTATAGTTTTGCAAGTAGATAGCATTTAGGAAAACTCTGCTACAAATCAGGGAAACCAGATATCATTCATTGCTCACTGAGCCACCTCAAGAGAAAGGAGACAATTGAAGACATATGTGCTGGTCTTTAAAAGATATAATATATCACATACATCAGGGACTATTATTAAGGGAAGTTTGGTAGTGTTCATATATATGGTATAAGAAATGGACAGATTTCCCCCTGCTTTTAATACTATTTTAAGATTTATAAAAGTATATCTAAAGTTCAGAAATATAAGGTCTTATAAGATAATGCATAAAAGATGAAAAATATTCTAACTGTTTTTCTAATGTATTGTCTTCCTATTTTTCATAGAAATCAGACTGTTACTATATAGTGAATTTATTTTCTTTTTTACTCAATGGGTATAGTGACATTTTGAATACCATAAAATGTATTTCCACACATAACTCAAAATTTTTTCATGGCATTATATACAGGTATTAAATAAATACCATTGTTAGCCTTTTCAAAAGTACTTCCAGATTTGTAAAGTATTAAAAATAATTATTTACTCTTTTTTATCAGATCTATTTACTAAAATCTATGAAAAATATTAAAATATGCACTTCACATATATAATATAGTCAACTTTAAGCTACTGGATAATCAGGCAAATTTTTTTCAAGCATTTTATTAAGAAAAAGAATATGCTTATGATACAGTTAAAAGTATATTACAAAATAATGTTTCAAAATTCAGTTTTTCCCAGTGTAAATATCCAATAAAGTTAATATGGAAAAAGCAGAAAAACTCAAAATTGTCAAAATTAATCAAAGGAGTATATTTTACAACTTCCGATGTGATAGTCACTTGAAATTAAAAAAAAAAACAAAACATGAAGAAATACAATGTTAAGACAAACTGGGGAGGAAAAGGTTAATCTTTGGGGAATGCTCTCATTCGTATATATTCTTCATTTACCCAAAGGAAAGGCAGCTCTCAAAGTACTGTATTTTATAAAGATGATTTATAAATGAAAGGGTTTGGAGGAATAGTTCCAATTGAATCATTTTTCCCCAGAAAATTCTCATGTGCATGAAAATACATGGTAGTACACATAAACTACACAGGCTGTTAAAGTGGGTACGAATGCTGAGTTTGTGACGAGAGGGAACTCTGAAGAAAGTTGAGTTCAGTTTTGACTGATCATGAGTTTTACTAAAGGGAATGAGGAGATTGTTCCCAGTGTGCTCGTGATTTCCTCTGGGAAGAATGCATAGACCTGACAGAGCAAGCCCCAAGTGTGGCCCAAGAGCAGGTGCTACAAGTTTAGTCCATCCTGCTTCCAAATTTCTGGAGTACACCAAGGTTGTTTTTTTTGTGATCTTTTCCTTTCATAATTTTTGTCATTTTTTTATGTCAATCTATTTATGATTTCTATAATTATCACTAAACTTTGTCTCCATAGTTAATCCTTTCATTGCCCTTATACGGCTCTATATTAAAGATCCCTTCCAAATTTTCTAAAGAGCAACACTTGGAATTGTTGGACCCCACTAGAAATTTCTTGTAGCTAAGATTTATTTGACACTCATTGCTACTGGACTTTACATATAGCAGTTCATGCGTTTGTCACAAAAATTCAAAAATTTAAACCTAATTACAGGCAATTTACACATGAGAAACTTAACTTCATACTAGCTGAAGGACCCAAAGCCATATACTTTATAGTCCCTGGTATCAATAATGTGATATATAAGGCTACATCCCTATTTCCTGGTTGTTGTTATGTCATAGATCTCTGAGCAGTCAGAAAGCTTGATATAGTAGACTCCATGCTAAGGATATATCCTTTCAAATGCAATTTATACATTTTGAAAGACAATAAAAACACATTTTTTTCTTTAGGGTTCCTGTTTAATTAATATATTACTCATTAAAGCAGAATATCTTGATTTTTGCACTCATGGAATAGAAGTAACATCAAACTCACTGGACATTGAACCTTATTAGTAAAAATGAATTGTTCTTGCCAGATGCTATGTTTAAAACTGCATGTAAATTCTATATATGATGTGCTAAATCATGTTTATTGTAATTTGGATCCCTAAATGAAAATTAGAATTACTCAAATTTATATTCATCAAATTGGAGTTGTCTTTTCTTTCTTGTCTCTCATCATATCATTCTGTATGCCCATACAGACCACAGAGGACATTTTTCTTCATATTCACACAAGTTATCTCATAAGAAATATACATTACTTTAAGTCCTAGAGTTAGCTCCACAGTACTGATAAATCTGGGACTAACATCTGTGGTCTAGTGGACACATTTCTACAGTTACATGTTAGTGAGAACTCCCATCCAGACTTGATTCACCTGATTTGTTGGGTGTCCCATAGGTGACGAAAGCTCACAGCTAGTTGACAACTGTCTACTTTTAACCTTTGCAGCTTGAATCACAGACACACTGAAAATTTGCTATTTGTTTTCTCTAGAATGGGCTTAATTGTTGTGCATTATGCTGTGATACAATCCTTAGATTTTACTTCTGGATCAGTGAGACTAAATTAGGCAACACTGTTCAGAGTACTCACACTGAAGAGAATTCTTAAATGCTTGTTCAGCACCATTAGGCTGCTCATAAAGCAATCACCAATAAACATTTTAGAAAAGATGACTTTATTACATGTATACATTCGATATTCACAACCCAGTAACTATAGCACCTGCTCACACATGCTCCAAGTACGGAGATGGAAAAATGTTTTGACCCTGGAATAACGAAGCAATAAACAGCTTTCCACTACATTAAGTATAAAGGTGAATTTGAAGAGTCTGGTAATTGGAAAACTCATTTGCTGAAATAATCTTCAACATCATGAATATTGTGTCTATTGGAATTCCAGATAATGGAAACACAAACACATCAATATGTTTAGGGAAAGAGTTCGACCCTTTAGTCTCCTGAAACACGCGAGCTTTGCTCTTCACCTGGTAGAGGGGAATGGATAGAAAGCAAAGAATTTTTTTAAGTAAAATAATGTTCAAAAAGAAAATTATCAACGTTGAGAAATCTCAGAAAAGGATAATATTTACTCAAATTTACTCTTTTGTAACATTTTATGTCATTTAAAAATGAACATTTCATTTTAATTTTATTTTTAGTTTCTAGTCATAAAATTCATCCACTCCTTCAATTAACTTGCTTTTCTTCTGGGCATCCCATCTGAATTTTTTGGAGGGTGATAATTTGAATCTGTCAGATAAAAAAAGATAAAGGTCAACAAAAGCTCTTATGATATAATAACTTAATATCAAAGTTTAGTGAAATTCAATCATAGGATCTCATGCAGTCAATATGAGTCAATCCACTCACAAAAGCTTACAAACACCATGAAATACTGAAGTCATATCACAATAAAATACTGACACTTGGACTATATATTTATTTTCTTTAGATGTTCAAATTATGCTTCTGTCCTATCAGGTTTACACTCACAGAGTTATCTGTGGGTATGAGAAACTTTAACTGTACATTTTAATGTCTTCACCAGAGACAGACTTCATGAGAGTTTAACTAAATAAAATTATGAAGAATTTAGTACCATGACCATCATACATGAAGAACAGGTAATTTTCTGAAGATTGCAAAGCCCCTTCTCACTATGGTGATACTGGCCAACAGCTTGAGAATATGCACAGACTATATCTATCCAAAGGTTTTATGCTCATTATAAATACATATGGATATAGCACACAATTATGATTTATTTCAGTAATGTACATAAGTGAGTATAAATAGTTAGCATTATAAGGAGGCATCTGGATGTAACTTTATCTTCAAACTCCAACTTGAAAAAATAAAAAATGTCTAATAATCTGTTATCATTTATCTTGGACAAAATGGACAAATGTCTAACTACTATGTAAAATACTGGTAATTAACACAAAAGGATCAAAGGAAGGGCTAGGTTAGTTCATTAGTACAGCTTCATCTAACTGCGCATGTGTGAGGCTTTGGACACAACCTTCAGCACCAAAGCATATGAATTAAGGACAAAAACAACAGTAAATACAGGAACAAATGATTTTGGATGAACTGTCCAAAATAAAGTAAAAGTTTTCTTTACAGAATAACTAATTGTAGTCTTTATGATAGTAATAATGTATGCGAAACTTTACAGGTCTATTTCAGTATAGAACACTTTTATTATCAGGTAGCTGAGGTTATCATAATTTCTCATTATTTTGGAACATGTCAGACTCTCAGATTTACCTAGCTTTGTTACTTTACCGAATGACAATGGAATTGATCTGGTCCTGAATTAGTTTCCCTACATGGTTCATTTTATCCAACGACTGTACGATGTTGGGCAATACAATCAATAGCCGCTAGAGGAAAGAGAATGTTTAATTAACTTGTTGTTATGCTACTGAGTGTTTTTCATTTGATATTAGAATTATCTTTCAGTTAAACCCACTATCTCTAGGCTATTCTTTATTTTGAAGCAATTTTTAAAGGAAAGAAATAATGAATGTATGGTATTCATTTAGTGGTTCTCATCCTAATTCCTAAGACCAATGAAACACTAATCATAGTTAGTAAATTAAAAATTAATTTCCTACATATATTTATCTATTTATTTAGCCATTCCAAAATTTAGAAATTTTGTTATCTTTCCTCTACAGTAATCCTAGTAAATATTCTGCATTAGTATAATCCCATAAGGAGATTTAAGATGTCTTTGCTTTTATTGACTACTTCTACGTTCCATTCCTTTTAGAAAAAAAGTAAATACATAAAATAAAGTACATAGCAAATACTCAGGCAGGAATGACCTAATTCTAATATGCAAGTGTCCGTGTTGACTCATAAGTTCATTAAAGAAGCGAATTTAGGTTTTCATTTTTCTGCCCACTACATTTGTCTGTGATTCACGTTATTCCAATGCTATTTCGGATTGATTGCTGACAGGGGCATCATTCATTATGCATGTGAGGAATGAAGTCTCAGAAATAGGATTTTTCAGTTTGACTCCATGAATATATAAGAAGGCTAGAACTTCTTTGTTCTGGTAATCAGACAATAAATGTCTCATTACCACGTTTAAACCACAAACAAGTTATAAGAATTTGTAGTACACTGATAGTTATCAATGCTTCCTTTTGAGGTTTAGTTATGAAAAAAATATATTCAAGACATGAATGAGCCCTAAATGAAAACCATAGATATTCCAGTATTGACAAAAGTAAGGTAAGAATTATAGCACTATTATTCTGCTTAGGTATAAACATTGCAAATGCAAAGGAGATAAAAATCCAGTACTAAATGTCACTGATACCAAGTAGCATTTTGATTTTAAATTGTATACAAAAGATGACTAATGTGATATGATTCACAGATACTCTATAATCTTTAGAAATAATCCCAAGTAGCCAAAACTAGGTAATTCCTCTTATGATTAATAAGTGTAAGATGGCCAATACAAACTATTGACAATCATCACCATGTACCTATTAAACAGAATTATTTTAAAAGGTTCTGAATTAACTATGCCCATTTGCACACATACAGTTTTCTCTTCTATAAATAGGACAGTCGCCTATCGAGAGAAACATACAAAAATTAGGTCCACCAAATTATGTTTTATCTTATAGAAAAATGCATAAATATAAGATTAATACTAAAAATAATATAAAGTCTTTTTAAAAGATTGCTTTATGTTCTTAGTGATACAAAAGAAAATGTGTAATCACTTTTCCTTGCTGTTGAAATTAAGCTTATTGTTTATCCAGGAATCTATTGAGAAGCAGCAGGTAGCTAACAAACAATAAAAAACATGCCAAAATCTAGTGATTAAGATCTATGTAGCAGCATAGAATGTACCAGCATTGTATTTTGATACAGTGTTGTCTTGATACTATGTATTATTTATGTATGTTAGAAATAAATCCCTAGAAGAACCATAAAAAATTAAGGATCACAAGATATTAATATGTAGGTAGCTTAATAATTTAAGCTAAATATAAAAGTTAAATGATTTAAGAAAAGTGGGAAATAGATGGTTTTGTGATAAAACTTTTTAATTTGCTTTCATTATAAATTATATTGTTATATATTTCTTGTGTAAGAAACTGGATTTCCTAAAGACAATTTATTTTAATACATCACATACTTTAGCCATATTCACAAATTTCATTCCCTCCCCTGGGTCTTTCTTTCCTTTTTCCTCTAGCTAGTTTGTGTAGACAAAAGTTCCTGTCTTGCCTGGTCCCACAGCCGTTCAGTCCCAAATAAACACACAGAGGCTTATATTAATTACAAACTGTTTGACCTATGGCTCAGGCTTATCATTAACCAGCTGTTACAACTTAATTCAACCTATTTCTATTAATCTATGTTTTACCATGTGGCTTTGTGGCATTACCTGTGTCCCATTACATCTTGCTCCCCCAGCAGCACTCAGCGTCTCCTGTCTCCACCTTCTTCTCCTTCTCT
>CABHPP010134788.1:0-12486 GCA_902168425.1 Peromyscus attwateri
CAACCATTTCCTCCTATAATTACATAATACACCCCCCCAATATGCTGCCTCCCAACTTCATGTCTTTCTTTTTTGGTAACCCACTAAATCCAGTTAGTGCTGCCCATATGTGCATGGGTACAAACCCACTGGAGCTTGAGAAAAACCTACCCAGTGGCCACATCCTCAGTAAACAATAATTCTCCCTTCTCCAGCAACTATCCATTACTAATAGCCCCTCAGGGAAGTCTGGAGATGACCAAATCTATGCTGGGATTTTGGTTGGCTTGAGCTTGTATAGGTCTTGTGCATGAAACCACAACTCCTGTGAGTTCATAAGTCCCAGAGTAATGTCATGCCCAGAGGACAGCATTTCATAGCATGCCTCCCCATTCTGAGGTCTTATGTTCATTTTTCTTTCTCTTCCATGACATTCCCTGAGCTTGTTGGAAGGAGTGCCCCACTTATGGCTAAGCATTCAATTTCTTAACCTCAGTGCTTGGGCCAGTTATGTATCTCTCTATTGACCGCAGCCTAAAATGAGATTTCTCTCATCTTTTTGAATTTTGTTCATATGCTTCCAAAGGAACATCTCAAGTGTCACCAGTAGAGGTATCAACTTCAGGAGACACTGGAATAATCAAATTAAAGCATGATACAGAGCGTGAACAATTGGCTTGCCAGGAGAAAAAGATATTAAAGGTTAAGTGGAAGGCTTAGCATGTTAATCCTAGGTAAACTTTTATCTATGAAGCAATGAAACAAAGACAAGTTAAAGCATTATACAGGAGAAATCATTCTGCTAGGCATAAACAGGTTGCAGTGGAGACTGAAGGTATAGCTCTGAGGAAGCCAGATCCAACCACATAATAGCCATGCCAGACAGTGAGAGTCTGAATTAACCTGATAGATTCAAAACCGGGGGAATAAAGGGTTCTGTCCCAATAGGAAAGATAGGTGAGAAGTGCAGAGGAAGACGAAGCTGAGGGCGTCACCAAAGATGGGATGAGCTTTCAGGGCCATGACTGCCAAGGTCGGATACTGGAGACTTGAAGAAAAGGATAGTAAGCAGTAGGAGATACTGTTCACCGGCTTCCATGATCGGATATCACTCCCTACATTGATCTGGGATCATCAGAGATTTGACAGATAAGTGTATGGATTGGATACACATCCCAGGAAGAAAAGTGATAGCAACCCACTGCCATTGAGTAATGCCAAACACACTGGGAAGGGGCATTTAATGGGCTTTAAATCCACTCTATTTTTTTCCTTTTTTTAAAATTTTATAATTAATTTAATTTTATATATCAGCCATGGATTCCCCTGTCCTCCCTCTTCCCACCCACCCCTGCCCTCCCCCCAATCCACCCCCGATTCCCACCCCCTCCAAGGGAAGGACTCCCCAGGGGATTCAGCTCAGCCTGGTAGATTCCGTTGAAGCAGGTCCAGTCCCCTCCTCCCTTCACCAAGGCTGAGCAAAGTGTCTCAGCATAGGGCCTGGGTTCCAAAAAGCCAGCTCATGCACCAAGGACAGGTCCTTCGCAGATTCTTCACCACTGGGTAAAGACTAGAAGGGTCAACAATTATCAGATCAGTTAAATTGAGCTCTCCAGAACCATGGAACTGGTATTACCAGATTAAGATTCTGAAAACTCAGGGCTGAAGGTAGGATTCAGAGGTTAAGAGCACTTGCTGCTCTTGCAGAAGATCTGGGTTCAGTTCCCAGCACCCACGAGACAGCTCCCAACCATCTAACTCCAGTTTCAGGGGTTTGGGGATCTGATGCCCTCTTCTGGCCTCCATAGGCATGAGGCACACACGTGGTGCACAGACATACATGCAGAGAAAGCACTCATGTACATAAGAATAAATAAATCTCAAAAAAGATAAGTGTGTGTGTGTGTGTGTGTGTGTGTGTGTGTGTGCAAAATGTTTTCTTTATTACTATTTGGATGTTGTCTAGTGCTTTATTTTCAACTTAGAAAACCATAAAATGATTTGTGAAGATTTAAAACTCATATATAAGCACTCGAGAGAAGGCTCAGCTAGTAAAACACTTGCCATGTAAGCATAAAGATCTGAGGGTGGACCCTAGGACAACTGTAGAATCCAGGAGCAGCAGTGTGCACTTGTAATCTCTCATGTAAGGGAGACAAAAGGGTTCTTGGAGAACGCTGGCTGCCAATGGATGCATCAGCAAGCTCCAGGCTTAGTGAAAGACCCCATTCCCAGCAGTAAGGTAGCGGGTCCAGAAAAATGGCTCAGTGGGCAAAGGCACTTGTGTGGAAGCCTCATAGTGTGAGTTCAGTTCCAAGAACCTACATAAAGATGAATGGAGAAAACCAACTCCACAAAGACTTTATCTGACCTCCACATTATTCTATGACATGTGCACACACACACACACACACACACACACACACACAATGCATACCTACACATACACACACACACACTGTGCACACCCACACATATACACATACCAGACACACATCCATACACACACATTAATAAATCGAAATCAAATATTAATAAATCAAAATGAAAAATAACAACATGATACTAAGCAACTGAAGAAGACTCCTAACATCAATCTCTGCCCAACACACGAACACAAATACACATACATATACATGCATGTGTAGACACTCATGCATAAACAAGTACAAACACACAAAAAAATGAAATTAGAAACTAAAAACACATACAAGAGTAGCTAGTCAAAAAAAAGAGTAGCTAGTCAACTTTTCCACTCCTGGGAACAACTGCTTCCACTTCTCTGGTTGCCTTCAATAGATACCTGAAATAAGCTATCAGATGAAAAACTAGATGCTTGAAGTAATTATTAAAATTATTACACATGTATACACAAGGATATTAGAAAATTAACTCGGGTGTTCACTACAACAACCTTCCCTGAACAGTTAAAAACATTTTATTCAATAGACTATGTAAAAGAGGTAACAGTTTGCTTTTGCTGGAGAGCATGATAATAGCATGTTGTACTATAGGGCATACTATACGGGAAGAGAAAGGAAACTGGGATCAAGAAGAATTAAATGAGCTACAATTATAGATATTGCTTTAAAATAATTAGCAGGTCAGCATACTAAGTTATAAACTAAGTGGAAGAGACAATCTACTAAATCAACATGTAGAAAATACTACTATTTCTAGATCATCAAAAATAAACTTTTTCATAATCAAAATTTTACATCACAATTTCCCCTTTTCTACTCTATGAGGGCACCCTATCTATTAGTGTCTTTAACATGAGTGTATGTATCTCCCACACAAGGGTCCAGCAGGTATTTGAAAGCCATGGTTAGTCCTAGGTAAGCTCACTCTCTTGTGGACTAACACCTCACTCCTTTACCTGCACCCCACATAGACCTTTTCCTGCACTCTCCCCTGAAATACTGAGATATCTGCCTCTTTTTCCAAACCCAAGCTCTGTAAAAGTAAATGTGATTTTTCAAATATAATTCAACCAAAAGTAAGGGGGAAATCTATATTGCCTGCTTCATTTTTTACTATGTATATTACTGCTAATACCCCAATTATTTCATACTTGAGTCCCATTCTAGATTCATGACTGATATTCCCAGTTCCAATGTGTGGAAACCTCACATCTTTCCACAGTTGCTACAGCTAATTCCATAGCCTAGCCCTACACAGATAACTGAGTATTTCTTTTGACAGGAAGTTGATAGTGTTAAAGGGTCATTTAACTAATTCAAATTGCCTAGACATGACAAAACCTAACCTGGAATCAAACTCTACACAAAATTCACTGAATAAAATAAAACAGTAGGTCAAAATACATTATACATGTGTGTGTGAAAATATCATAATGAAACATATTATCGTGTGTAATTAATACATGTAAAGAAATACAACATTGAAGCTTTAGTGCTCATACTAAGCTTTCAGGAACTTCAGACATCAAAGGAATTTTTTTCAAAATGATTCCTTTGTCTTCACAGAGGATTTAAAAGTCATTGCAGGGCAGGCTTGCCAAATTTGCAAAGCAAAGCCATATTCTCTAGAAATATGTCCTTTAATTTTAAAGGCTGGTTCTCTTTTGGTTTGGGGAAGAGTGGTGTTTTCATCATGCCAAGATTTCAAGGTCCATCAGAGCCATTTCCACATTTCATCAGGAGGCAAAATTCACACTGCATCTTATATGCAGACAGGGATTTGGCAGGACTAATAGAAGAATGGAAGTCTCTCCAAGCAAGAGCCAAGCCTTCAAGATCTCAAACAGCAGCTCACGCTGTGAATGAGTGGGCAGACCCAGGCTGTGAAATAGTGAGGGAGCAGGGTTGCTTAACTGAGTGAATGAAGATGATCCAACTGGAAACAGAAGCCAAGAGTAAAGATACAGTAAGAAAATGAGAAAGTAGCAATTTGAAAGTAGCAAATAATTGTCAAAATGTTAGAGTTACAAAGTCAAGAGCTTTAGGGAGAAAGCTCCATATGAAGGTGCGCGATTGCACTGTTACTATAATCCCATCATTCAGGAGAGGGACACAGGGAGACTGGTATAATCAAGGCCCTCCTGGGCTACACAGCGAAACCCTGGTGAGAGAAAAAGGGAGGGAAAGAGAAGGTGGGGGGAGAATTAGAAAGAGATGATTGGCAGCTGGAAAAATTGAAGGGGGCTTATAAAAAGGGTAGAGAAAGTCTCAGAACACTGCTTGAGGAAAACAAAGGAAAAGAAGCTAAGAACTCCTGTTTCTTGGGAGAATTTATTTTAGTGCATGGGTATTTTTCTATTTCAATGTTCTGAAACTGAAATTAAGAAGTGTTTTACATTGGACAGAAGAAGTTCTGGTGTATAACAAGGTAGCCAGATAGTATCTCCTGAAATGAGCCTAATGTACAGAAATGTTCCTATTGTGCTTTGCAGAAAGCTAAGAGGAATTCACAAGTTCCACCATAAAATGTGATAAATGAAGAAAAATAGGTGTATTTAATGCAATTTAAATATTCTACAATGTATGCATTATATAATGTATGAAACATATTACCCAATTTTATGTTTCTATGTGTGAGTCAAATATAAATTTTAAAATATTTGAAAAATAAAACAAAAAAGTCACTTTTAGGAATTAATGACCCAAGGAAATGTCCAGCTATTAGAAGAAAATAGACTATCTCAATATTGGCAAGGCATTAGAACCCTCCAGAGACCTTCAAAATGGCTTACGTTTTTCCATATCATTTCTTTAATAACTGTTTCTTGTAACATTGTCAGTGAAATTTAAAAAGAAACAGCAGCGCCCCTTTCTTTGTTAAAAACTTGGAGAGTTAAAGATGTTTACGCCAGCATGGCAAGAAGTCATCTCGAGTTTTATTGAACAGCTCTGGAGGGCCTGGCCATCTCCGCATCTTTTCTTGCTGTACACCCCCTTGCCGTTTTTCACTTTGAATTCTTCATGTCATTCCCCCATGAACTGTTGCTTCCATGTTTTGATACTGAATCAACATTCTGAATCCCAGTTCAAAGGATGTCCTCAGTGTGAAGCAGGTAGTCACCTCATCCCCTACAGGGTGAAACAGAGCTATAAGTTCAAGTACCCCACCCTCTACAGCTGATGGAAAAAGAAGGCTATTGATTCCAAAATGAAAAGGAAATGACTGGTTTCTGGGGAACGCATAATATTCAGAGAAAAATAAGATGATTTCCATGCAAATTTTCCCGTGAAAAACATTTTTTTTTTCAGGAAAATGATACCCTTGCTATCATATCTCATTATCTAGAAGTCACATGAAGTATTTTTTAAACTGCTTAAATTTATAAAATGGCTTTTCCATGTGTAGTTCTCAGATAGAGATAAAATTGTTTCTGTAGTATTTCAAAGGGGCCCAAAGCAACCCGTTTCTTTTCTTCTGTCAAATTTTTAAAATTTCTTTTTGCACTTGGGAAACATTCTCACTACATTTAAAACCAAAAGAATTTTTTTCCTTTTGGTGGGCCAATGACTGTATTGGCAGTACTCACCCCTCCGGTGAGGGGCTATTCCTTGCCCCATATGCAGGCATAACTCCTGGAGAGTCTTCCTTTCTGCAGTAACTATTTGCTGCTTATATAACCTTGGGGAGGGCATTGTGGGTTGCGTGTTTCTGCTTGGATCCCTGAATCATCTACATATTATTTTTTATTGAAAATGCTTTCTTTTTCATATAATATATCCCGATTATGGTTTCCCTACCTCTGCTCCTAGATCTTTCCCATCCCCCCTCCCATCTGAGTCCACAACCTTCTATCATTAGAAAACAAACAGGCTTCTAAGGAATAAAAATAAAATATAGTAAGCTAAAACCCAAAAAAAAAAAAAACACCCACATAGGAATAGGACAAAACAAACAGAAGGAAAAGAGCCCAAGAAAAGACACAAGAAACAGATGTAGACGCAGAGACCCACTCATTCACATGCTCAGGAATCCCATAAAAACTCAAAATAGAAAGCCATAATGTATACACAAAGGACCTGTAGGATAAAAAGAGAAGGAAGAAACATATAAAAATTAAAAATATAAATAAAGGAAAGATGAAATCATATTTTTAAAGCCCTGACACAACATTGTGTGACGAGGAACCTCCATAGATGCTTTTGAGTGTGTTTTCTGTTGGCCATCTTCTTCTGGGCATGCAGCCTACCCTTAAGAGTAGTTTGTTTTCCCAGTGAGATTTCATTGGAGAAAACTGAATTCATTTGCAGATAGCTTCTGGGTTAAGGATAACGGCATGTGTGCACCTCTCCTTTCAGCTGTAGGACCCTATCTGGTGCGACTTGTACAGGCCCTGTACATGCTGTCAGAGTCCCTGTGAGTCCATATGTGCATTGGTCCTGCTGTGTATAAAAGGCCTTGTTTCTTTGGTGACCTCCATCCCCTCTGGCTCTTACACCTTTCTGTCTCCTCTTTTTCAGGGTTCCCTGAGCCTGAAGCAGAGGGATTTGATGGAGACAGCCTGTTCACGGCAGTGTCTAGTGAGGGGCAGAGCCAGCTATCCTGGGGCCAGTAAGGGACAGGGCTGGCTCAGCACTGTCTTCTGATGACAGCATGCATGATTCCTATGACCCCGTGTTGTAACATAAGCCATGGACATCAGCCCAGACCTTGGCTGCTGTTGCTCGGTGAACCCAGCCAGACATGGCCGACAGAAGCAGCTGGGACCAGAAAAGACCACAGCCCCAGTAGCAGCACAGCCCTCAGACACCGACAGGGTCATAGGATGTGGCCTAGACCCCAGGTATCCGTGTGGCCTTTGGTGGCCCCGATGGTGGAAGGATCATGGACCAAAACATGGTCCCAGGTATCAGCCCGGGCTTGGATGTCACCATGGCCCCAGGTGGCGGCACAGACCACCTAGATGGCATGGCCTGTGATGATATTGTGTTCCCCAATATATTGTGCACCTTAATAAACTTATCTGGGGTCAGAGAACAGAATAGCTGCTAGATAGACATAGAGGCCAGAAAGTGGTGGCACACACATCTTTAATCCTAGCATTCTGGAGACAGAGATCCATCCATTCAAAGCCACACTGGAAACGGCCAGGCATGGTGACACACACCTTTAATCCCAGGAAGTGATGGCAGGAAGCAGAAAGTTATATAACGCATGAGGACCAGGAACTAGAGCCTGTTAAGCCTTTAGGCTTTTGAGCAGCAGTTCAGCTGAGATCCATTTAGATGAGGACACAAAGGCTTCCAGTCTGAAGAAATGAGATCAGCTGAGGAATTGGAGAGGTGAGGTTAGCTGTGGCTGGCTTGTTCTGTTTCTCTGATCTTTCAGCATTCACTCAAATACCTGGCTCCAGGTTTGTTTTTATTAATAAGACCTTTTAAGATTCCTACTACAATGGCCCCTGCAGCAGAGTGGCCCTTGGACACCAACATGGCCACAGGTAATAGCCCAGACCCCTGGCATCAGCATGTCCTTCGATTGTATCAGGAGCCATAGACATCAACTCAGACCCTGGCTGCGTAGGGCCATGGACCCAGACATGACTCCCTGGCAGCAGTCCAGGCCCAGATGCCATCACGTCTCCCATTCAGATCAACATGGCCTAGGTGGCAGCATGGCCCTTTGACACCAGAACGGCCACATGCAGTGGTCCATACTCTGGGCATCCCCGATACAACATTTTGTTGGGGGGGGGGGTGAGACAGGGTTTCTCTGTGTAGCTTTGGAGCCTGTCCTGAAACTCACTCTGTAGACCAGGCTGGCCTCAAACTCACAGAGATCCGCCTGGCTCTGCCTCCCGAGTGCTGGGATTAAAGGCGTGTGCCACCATGGCCCGCCACAACATTTTCTTTATTCATTCATCTGTTGAGAGATATCTAAGTTGTTTCCAGCTTCCAGGTAGTATGAATAGAGAAGCAATGAACATGACTGAGCAAGTGTCACTGTGGTAGGATGAAGCATTCTTGGGTATATGACCAAAAGTAATGTAGCTGGATATTGAAGTAGATTGACTTCTATATTCCTGAGGAACCACCACACTGATAGTGGCTGTACAAGTTCACAGTCCCACCAGCAATGGATGAATATTCCCCCTTAATCCACATCCTCAACAACATGAGCTGTCGCTTATTTTACTGATCTTAGACATTCTGATGGGGGTAAGATGAAATCTCCAAGTAGTTTTGATTTGCAGTTCCCTGATCACTAAGGAGGTTGAACATTTCTTTAAGTGTTTCTCAGTCATTTGAGTTTCCTCTTTTGAGAATTCAGTGTTTAACTCTGATGAGTTGAAATTCAACACTAACTAAGAAGTTAGGAATGAATATATTTCAACAGTGTAGATCAGCTAGAAAGGGAACTAGTATACAATTGTAATATAAAAATAGTCCAAATTAAATTTGCTGTATAAATGTGAAATAGATCATACTGAATGATTCTCAGCTCACCACCATTCAAACTAAACTGGCCTCCTTCACTTGAGCTACATATATTCAAAATTCATGTGTCCACAAAAACTCTCACAAAAATAGCAATTCTGACTAATTTATTTCAGTTGAGGGTCTTTTTTAACCAACCAAGGATGAACTCCCTCTTAGCCCACGGGAACCTCCCTGTGACATATCCCTTAGATTCTTTTAGTATTCTTTTCTTATACAAGCCTAACTATCCTTCAAGTATTCTGTCGTCCATGAGGACTTTTCAAAGGTCTTTTTCTCTCTTGCAATATTAGTAGAGTCACAAAAGCAAAAACCAGTGAGAAAGGGATATGGGAGAAAGGACTGCCAGATGTGTAGATGTCTTCTTTACTTTTTACTCATCTGGCATACACATTTCACAACACAACCCCACCTGATCTCTGGTAACTAGTCTCCTGTTAGGAGATAAAATCAAGGAAGCTAGAGAGATGACTCAGCAGTTAAGACCACATACTTCTCTTGCAGAGGACTTAAGTTTGGTTCCCTGACCCAACATCTAGTGGTTCACAATAGTCTATAAATCCAGCTTCAGGATGATCAGGAGGCTCCTGGCCTCCAGAGGAACCTGCACTCTTATGCACATTCTGACACACAGGCATACGGACATCCACAAAGCTAAAAATAATTTTTAAAGTGCTGTGGTGCTGTAACATGGTACAGGAATGGAGTCATGTGAGGAGAATTCTGAGTGCTTGTGAGAACACTCCAAGAAAACAAGACAAGAGCCTTGTGACCTCAGATTCTTTAAAACATGTTCATGCTCCTCCCAGGTGTAGCCAATAGGAGTAAGTTTGCTTCAGTTTACTCGTTATTGCTTGTTGATATTATTCAACTCTTTGTCTCGATGGAAAAACATGTTTCTGCCACATGTGGCTTGTCCTTGTGACTGTATACAACTCGAACTCTTGAGAACTTTACTCAGGTGACCTTTCTTAACCCTCAGGCTTATAAATTGTCTGGGGCTCTGAAAGTTGCCTATTGCATGAGACTTTAATTGCCCCATTTGTCAGTTCCATTCTCCCAGGTCCCACCACCTCTAAAGAGGTAACACCGGGGAGAGGGCTTGGCAGTTAAGAGCATCTGTTGCTCTTTCAGAGGACCCAGGTTCTGTTCCCAGCTCGCACATGGCAGCTCACAACCATCTATAACTGTAATTCTAGGTGATTTATTCTGACCTCTGTGGGCTCCTTCACGAAAGTGGTGCACTCACTTATATGCAGGCCCCCACACACATAAATAAAATAAAATAATTAAAAATGAAGAGCAATAATTGTCCTGCTGGTTTTATGTCAACTTGACACAAGCTAGAGTCATCTGAAAAGAGAGAACTTTAATCAAAAAAAAAATGCCTCCATAAGATTGGACTGTAGGCAAGCAAGCCTGCAGGACATTTTCTTAATTAGTGACTGATCAGGGAGGTCCCAGTCTGTTGTGGGTGGGGACATCCCTGAGCTGGTTGTTCTGCCTTCCATCAGAAAACAAGCTGAGCAAGCCGTGAGAAGCAAGCCAACAAGCAGCATCCCTCTATGGCCTCTGCATCAGTTTCTGACTCCATGTTCCTGCCCTATTTGTGTTCCTTCCATGACTTTGCTTAACGATGAACTATGACATGGAAGCATAAGCCAAATAAACCCTTTTCTCCACAACTTGCATTTGGTCATGGCATTTCATCATAGTATAGCAATCCTAATTTAGTAATAGTAAGCCTAACTAAGACCATAATAAATCTGAAAAAAAGAGATTAAAAATTTAGGAATATTTATTGTGTATGATTTATATAGGTACTTCCTACAGGTCTTAGTTAATTCACAAAGAAACATGGCTGTTAGGTTTCACCCACTGTGGGGAATCAGACCTTACCAAATACCCTTATAAATCAAGAATGACTAAAATATCTTGATCTACTACAGAAAAGGAATCACTATACCTTAAGTCACTGCCCATGGCACAATTTTTAAAAATTAAGCTGATCACAACAAAATCAAATCACAAATTAGTTGTATAAAAATGCCTTTATTATAACTAAGAGTATCCAAACCCCATGATACTGAGAATCAGATTTTACCATCACCATACAGAGAATAAATAAAACATGATTTTAACATTCTCCCAGACCAAAATGATACCTGAATCCCTTCTACGAGGCACTCATCACATGTCAGAAAGGGCCAGTGAGATAGCTCAGGCAGGTAAAGGCACTTGCCACCAAGCCTAACAGCCTGAGATCAATCCCCAGCACCCACAAGGTGGGAAGAGAGAACCCACTCTCACAAGTTATTCTTTGAGCTCTACATGCACACCACAGCACTCATGGAGACTTGTGTGTGCACCACCCACACATACACATATACATTATCAGAAACAGCAGATCCAGGACCGCTGACGCTATCCTCACCATTCGTGCTATGGGAATCTAGCTCGTGCCTGTGTGCCCTTCACTCTAGAAAACAGTACACACAGCCCTTAGAGTTTCTAACGTCATTCTACTACTTGACCCTCAACTTCTCAAAAGCATTTCTAAGAAAATGTTTGGTGTTTTTAAAAATATTTTTATTAATTCTTTGAGAATCTCATACTATGGATTTTGACCATATTCACCACCACCACCCCAACTCTTTCTAGATCCACCTCTATTCCCATACCCACCCAATGTCATGATCTCTCTCATCCTCTCTCTAAAAAGAAGAAAGAAAATTAGTCTAGTTTGTGTTGCCTAACTACTCTTGGGTGTAGGGACCACCCTGGAGATGGTCAATATATCGGGTGTCACACCATTAGAGAAAAACTGATTCCCTCTCTCCCAGAAGCTACCAAATACCAACAGCTCCTCAATTAGAGGGTGGGACTTCGTGCCCACCTCCCACATCCACACTGAGATTTTGTCTGACTTGAGCTTGCATGGGTCTTGTGCACATTGTCAAAATCACTATGGGTTTGGATGTGTATCTGCCCTGTTTGTCTGAAAAACACTGTGTCCTTGAAGGCATCTATCACCTCTGCCTCTTACAGGCTTTCCATCTCCACTTTCCCAGTGATCCCTTAGCCTTGATGGAGACAGTTGTGACATAGACCTGCCATTTATGGCTGAGCATTCCACAGTCTCTTATTCTTTGCACACTGACCCATTATGAGTCTCTGCTAACTGCCATCTATTGCATAAAGCTTCTCTTGGGACCATAGGCATCGAAAAGGCTCCTGTACAACAAAGGATACCTTCATTTGGATGAAGAGGCAACCTACAATACAGGGGGAAAATCTTTACCAACTATACATCTGACAGAGGGTTAGTATTTAAAATATGCAAAGGCATCATTTTGAAGTCCACTGCCACCATCACTGTCTGTTCTGATGCTCTGCCCAGGGCTCCCACAGCAAACCTGAGATAAATTTACACCACATCAAGGAAACAATAACATTCGTTTTTACAGATTTTTTTCTTTAGTCCTGGCTTGCTTTTTATATTTAGCTAAGTTGTTCACAGTTACCTCTAATTATAAGTCCCTTCTACTCACTTTAAGAGAATGGAGATATACTTTAACAAATGCTAAGC